>VKOC01010211.1:0-12856 GCA_009364415.1 Spea multiplicata
ATATATAGCAAGACTGTCCAATTTGCACCATGCTACACATATTGGATTGGATAAAGTAAAAAAAATATAATAATAATAAAAATAATTAGCCTCTTTAAAATTATCCCACCCTTCTATATACAAGAAACTGAAACATGGAAAATACTGCCTCTGTAACTGCTAACACAGTAATAGCTAGTCATGTTTGTATCGAGACTATTAACCAAGGACTTCCCTTGCTGATAATATAGTTTCCCCCGTTATCCCTGTGTTTTCTTTGTGTTTGGAAAAACTGACTTTGCTACTTGTTATAAATGTTAGGGAATATATCTCCGATTCTCTGTTTTGGGACAAATGGGAGAAAATAAAAATCATTCTTTTGTTCTGTAGCAGGTGTGAGCATCTCTAGAGGGCGATTTGTGTTCTGTAGTGTGCTACTGTTACGGGCACATCAATTGGTTTTCTGGCTAACATGCCTTTTTATTTCTACTGCGGCAGATTATGATCGTATTAAGGCTTTTAATTGAAAGTACAGAGTTCTTAACCATAGGTCATTATCATAAAAAAACAATAAATAATAATAATGTTAATTATCAGAATCATGTTAACACTTGTTACTGACTTGCTTTACCTAATAATAAGGGAAATCTAAAAGGTATATCTCTGTCTCTAAAGGATGGTTGAAGCTCTGTGTTTATATTTCTCAGTAAATTCAATGGGAGCAAGCAGCAGCAGTGTGTTTGCGATTAATTTGGAGGAAGTAAATGAATTATCATTGTATTGAGAAAGGTCAGCATTGACTGATTTGTGATTTTCTAATTGATGGTCGAGTAAGGAAACGTACAATGTGCTGAATGTTTATTTTAAAAACAGTTTGTCAATGCTAACCTACATTATTCTATCAATACTTTATGCTCAAGGAGGTAAATATGTTTTTGTTCACAGGACTTCCACTAAGTTACTACTGTTTTGAATTTTGGAATGATTTAAATATAGGATACTTTGCGTAACAATTAGGAGCCATGGGTTTTACGTTATTTTGTTTTAATTGTGCACGGTTGTCATATTGATACATTTATGGAGTATATACAGTATGTGCAAAGCATACTTTTCAGTTTCAATGCCAAATTACATGTTCTGTTATATATTACATGTTCTGTTATATATTACATGTTCTGTTATATATTACATTATGTGTGTTGATGAGTACGTTAATAGAGACGCAACATATGTGGAAAATCTCAATTGTTTTATGACAATATTTGGAGTATGGAGTTTTCCCCCCATTAATCACGTTAAGGGCAAATTTAGTCTTTAAGAACATCTTTCCTAATACGTGCCAATCTGTTGTGCGAGGCAAGGACTTTTATGAAATGTATGTAAGTCAGGCGCTTGATTGACTGGTCTTTAACCATAATTATTGTTATGTGGGTGGTGGCCTTACTCAGATTATGTGGAAACAAAATTACTTTTTTTTGCAGTATGACCTGAAAATGTGTGGTATCTGTTTTATACTTGTTGTTAAAACTATTAAGATTATGCAAAATCAAGCTTAAAATTTTACAATGGAGGTTATGGAATGTTTTGGTGTTCTTGAACCTGTGTTACACAGGTAGGAGATCAGCAGATGAGAATAGTGCATAATGATAGGAATAGTGCCAACATAGACACCATGCATGGGACTATCCAATGATGGGGGCCAGATAATTTCTTATTTTTCCCATAAGAAAATAACACAAATGTTTTTGTCAGTAAATGTTCCCTTTGTTTTTAGGCTGAATAAGTTGTTTTGAAGGATCATGAAGAGGTTCTTCCCTTTTTTATTTACCGTGGTATTTGCGGCATCCACACAGTCCCCGTTCAGTCCGCAATTCATTGAGGAACTCGGATCGGACATTGGAATCCAAGTGTTTAACCAGGTGGTGAAGACCAAACCTCATGAAAATGTGGTTATGTCACCTCACGGGATTGCATCTGTTCTTGGCATGCTGCAGTTAGGGGCAGACGGGAAGACCAAGAAGCAGCTGACAACGGCCATGCGATATAAAGTGAATGGTCAGTAGCATTTTCTTATACATTTACCTTTGCATGTGGCACAAAATGTATCACTTAAATCTTTCTTAAATTACATCTTTTATTTTTAGATTTTCCTTTTTTCTTTGCGCAACATCAGCAGTTCCACAAATTAAGAGTAGAAGATAACAATTAATAACAAAAACATACAATCATAGATGCCATCATCACGACCAGCATTATATCATAACAAAGATAATCTACACAAGTAATACTTCTTTTCAGTGGTGTCACAATGAATAGTTAATTTTAAGAAGTGGTCTATTAAACAATCATGCACATTACGGCAAGTTAATCAATTCCCAGATTATATGGGGTATATGGGCTATCTGGGGGGTGAGAAAGCAAAAGCAGAATTGCCAAGGGATTAAATTTAATCGGTTTTGGGGGTCACGTTTCGCCAAGGCAACCAAAGTGTATCATAGTTTTTGATGTTATTATGAGTTCTAAAAAAGGAAAGGTCCATCGAGTTTTTGGTGACCGAGCTGGTGCTTTTGCTTTCTGAGAAATCGGATTATAGAAAACATCGATCTTCACCATGAGCCAAAAAAAATAAAAGATTAGTAACTGTTATACGTTATATGTTAATTTAAGATTATTGATATTTTAATAGACTTTTGTGGGCATGGTCGGTTATATTTCACTTTGTGCTAACATTAAATAAGAATGTACACAAAAATCCTAATTGGCAGATAAGAACCATTGGGCCCATCCAGTCTGTCCAACCTCTGAATACTTTCCTTAGTACCTGGCCTTATCCTATATCTAGCTTAGCCTTATGCCTATCCTTGCTTAAATGTCCTCACTGTATTAACATCTACCACTTTTGCTGGAAGGCTATTCCATGCATCCTCTACCCTTTCAGTAAAAAGAATCATATTTATTAAGCAGTGACTCAGTTGTGCTACCAATACAGCTTGTTTATTTTGATTTTGCATTCTCACAAAAAAATGACAAGAAGAATTCAATTTGGGAATTTTCTCCTGCATGTTGACTTTTTAATTTTTTTTTGTTGGCACATATAGTACTATAGTTATCGGGTGAAAATTACATCATATAAACATTTTATATCAATGTTTTATTTTTGTTACTTTTTGAATTTATGTATTTCTCATTCTCAGAGGTTGGAAAGATACTAAAGAAGATTAACAAGGTGATTGTGGCAAAAAAAAATAAAGATATTGTCACAACGGCAAATGGAGTGTTTGCCAATAGCGGACTCAAAATTGAGCCTTACTTTGAATCCAAGAATAGAGAAGTCTTTCACAGTCAAGTAAGAAGTGTTGACTTTCAAGAAAAGGACACAGCTGCCTCCACTATCAACCAGTGGGTTAAAAATGAGACAAAGGGTGAGCATTTACCCTCATAGACACATGCATTTCTGTCTGTTCATTGTGGATCAGCACAAGCTAGAATACTGATGTTGCTTCAGTTCTTTAGCATGCTTTACTTTTAAGAAATCAATGTGACTGGATGTGCATTGCTGGACTTAGAGGAACCACAGTGATTTTTATCACCGATTTAGCTAAGCCCCTTGCCTATTCTAAAAGCATCTTCTCCTAGTTATTTTCAATAATGTTCCTTTCTTGTGTGTCTTGTAGGAATGATTGAGGATCTGATTTCTCCTGAGTTATTGGACAGCTCATTGACACGGATGGTATTAGTAAATGCACTGTACTTTAAAGGACTGTGGAAATCTCGTTTTCAGCATGAAAACACAAAAAAACGCACATTTCATGGACCAGATGGCAAAACTTACCAAGTCCCGATGCTGGCCCAACTATCCCTGTTTAGGAGTGGTAAGAACCATATTTAGAACGTAAAACCGTAAAGTGATAATATTAACACAGTGATATTTAGCCGGATCTTCCTTATTAATAGAGTAATAGTACATTTATCCCCTAGGTTCAGCAAGTACGCCCAGTGGCCTCTGGTACAACGTAATAGAGCTGCCCTATCATGGTGGGAGTCTCAGTATGTTGGTTGCATTGCCGACGGATGAGAGCACACCATTGTCTGCCATAATTCCTCACATTAGTACTAAAACTTTGCAAAGTTGGATGACTATGGCTCCGAAGAGAGTTCAGTTAATTTTGCCCAAGTAAGTGACTGCATGCACTTTTGAATATTTTAATGATTGTTTCTAACAGTACTTTGCCAAGCCCAGACAAGACCGAATGAATCCTATCTGCTGTCTAATTGTATGTTTCTCTCCAATACCTAATACTGGTATATATTTGTAATATATATTGCCTAGAATACCTAAAGCTGGTATTATCTCTTCAGGTTCACTGTTGAAGCTGCGACTGATCTGAAAGGACCTCTTAAAAACCTGGGTATTACGGACCTGTTTGATTCATCAAAAGCTAACTTCACAAAGATCACAAGTATGTTCATTCAGTTTTAGCCTTACCAGTAAGCTTGCAGTATATTGGAAGAATAGCGTGGACTGAACATACGATGGCAGTCATAAGTGTCATCAATACTATGGGGCATCTTTATGACAACCTGAATAAGAGGAAAGAAATAAACCCTTATCCCAGAACCTGAAAATGGTATCAAGCTTAGAGTCTGCTGTATTCTTTTGCTTCTAAAGTGCAAATGTTCTACCTGGGGAATTGTTATCAGAGACCGCGTTTCTCACATCCCAGCATCAGAAAATGCCGGCAGGGAGAAAACTGTGAATACAAGACGTGAATACAATAATCCTTTTTTATTGCAAAAGCTACTACAGTATGCTGTAAATAGATACTTTAGCATTATATTTCCATTTTGGAGAATACTCTGGTGCCCTCTTGTGCTTTGAGTTAACATCATACGTCCTCTATGTATCAATACAGATAGACCATTTATATTTAAGATTTATTCGCTATGGTTGAAGTTTTTTAGGCAATCAGACTTTTTATGCCTTAAAAAGACAACCATAGTGAGCCTCTCCTACAAGAAGGGTTGAAGTGGCCCTGCATAATAATTTATATTAATCATTTAATTATTTTGATGCTTGAAAAGCACACTACATAGTAATTTCAGTGTGTTTCAGCGTGTTGAAATGTCCGACTCACCGGCAAGCTCAGTGTAATGAATACACTTCTTTGTATGACCTTTTATACAACCACTGCATACTAACTACAAAAAAAGAAAAGATGGAGCTGTGGTAGACACTTCTGACATCCTGAAAGCTAATGTGATTTTACTTTTTTTTCTGTGTTGGCCAAATAAAAGGTGTCAAGTTTTACTAAAGATTTAATATTAACTACAAAAAAAATATCACCTCAACTTCACTATGTAATTGTACCGCTACTAACTTATTCAGAACTTTAGTTCTAATGTTTGTTTGTGTTGTTAAGGAAGCTTGCTGAAGAAAATCTTTTTTCGCGCGTGGAACATAGAGAGAGATGTGTTTCTTATTAGAAAAGACGACTCACCCGGGGATCCTTTATTATAAGCCTTAAGAGGCTTACATTAAGCAGGGCCAGTATACCAAAATATATTAATATCTGTATGGATTGAAATGTCTGAAATGCAGGTAAACAAAGCTCAGAAGACTTGTAGCCTGGGTTATTAAATGTTTACTGGAGAATGCTCTTTAAACTTTATATATTTTATATATTTTGTTATCCTTAGAAAGATCCCAGCTGGGTAAAAGCCTAAACAGAGCCACCTTGAGTAACATGCACATATGCTATTACACCCTTCCAGCATCCCCTACCTATGTAAAATTGCTGTTCTTTATTACAGGATCGGAGCACCTTCATGTTAGCCACTTGCTGCAGAAGGCCAAAATAGAAGTAAATGAGGATGGCACTAAGGCAGCAGCAGCAACGAGTAAGCAATATGTATATAACACACACATGCATATATGTATACACACATACACATGTGTATACACACATAAGAGAATCAGTTTGTGCAAATAAATTGATCTAACCTATTATTTCAATTCTATTTCCAGCTGCCGTTTTGATAGCAAGATCATCACCACCCTGGTTTATTGTGGACAGACCCTTTTTATTTTTTATCAGGCATCACCCTACAGGTGGGTAAATTGTATAAACTCAGTCTACATGAATAAATCATGCCTTGGTGAGGAATGATATGCCTGTCTGGAAAGTTGAGAACATAGATCAGTTAGGATCTTCAATGCCAGGATGAATAATAGTAATGTTGGCGAGACATACTGTATCTATTGCCTATGAATATTATTGCTTCAGTCCTGGTTTAATTGTAGAGTTCTATTATCCGATTAATAGACTCCCCTATTTTATCCAATCAGTTTACCCAAAGGTTACATCATTGACCAGTGCTAGCCTGTACTGGGCAGTAAAAATAAAACTGCCATATAATACAATATTTTATTATATTTTACTCTGTAAACTAGTGGAAACAATACTTACTGGGTAGGTTACTCTCTTGCATTGTTGTATATGCATTCCATATGTGTGTTGGATACATCGTATCCTGGTACTTGCCACTAGAACCAAACAGAATATGACCACCGAGAGGCAAAACACTGCTCCTTGATATGTGGAACATTTATAATTTGATCCATCCATGTAGGTTACCATTGACCTTTGCTGGCCTCCACCAACTGCTCCACCAAATATTTCAAAACAGAGGAAAGCTCTATGAACATTCACAAATAAAAAAAAAATTCCCTCAATTCTTGCTAGGGACTTTGTATTAAAGTGTCAGAAGGCTAAATTGCAAGCAGACATCCCATATTTAAACTGTACAGAGCTTTGGAATCTTAGCTCTTAAATAAATACGAAGGATAAAAGATATACATATAATTTGGAACAGTGGAATTTATCCAAATCAACATCATCTGGAAGTGTTCATGTTAGCTGGTATGTTGTAACTACTGTAGTAACAATATTCTTGCCTTTTGCAGGTGCTGTGTTGTTCACAGGACAAGTGAACAAGCCTTAAGAGAGACAATGAAGACTTGACATGTGAAACTCATCTTGATTCCAACATTTAGACATTTGTACATTACTCTAGTTCCTGTGAATTTTCCATTTTAAATGGAGAAATTTTAATTGTGCTTGTAACTTTTTAAACTTATTTTATATATAATTTTGATAACTGTATTTGACGGTACAATTATGGTTCTTTTGGGGTTGTTTTTAACTACTGAAAGTGTGTGTTTTTTTTTTCCATTAAATTTTTTTGCTTTTAAAACATTTTTGGTATCCTAGAGGAGATCTCCGTTTACCATTTTATACCAGATTATACTGAGTTGACACCTTAGTCCCGGAGGAAGATGCAACCCTGCAAGATTTTTTTTTTGTGATACAGTATTTGAGGCTGGTGATCCTGCACCTTAATTAAGGTCACCACTTGCACTGAAGGTCATTTACCTTGGCATATGAATGAAGAATCACTTTGTATTAATATAGGTATTGCAATACACCCTGTCTCCCTTGGCTTGTCTTTAGAATTAGAGATTAGATTGTATGGTTTTATATTGGTGGTAACAGAAAATGCATGTGTTCCTAGTAAACATACCAAATTAACACTTTGTATTAATTTTCAGACGGCACCTCGTGTTTGAGGTGCCTTTAAGAATAAAATTGTACTGAAATGTAAAATTTGTTTTTTTGTTGTTGTGTTGAAGGTGTAATGTATGTATGTTTTTTGAAGTCTTCAGCAAAGTTGATATGTTTTATTGGGCCAACATGAACATAGTTGTCATATATGTTTTTTTGGGACCTCAGTGTTCTTTCTAAATGTAATATATACAATAGCGATGTCACTGTAGGAATCGGTCACGCTGGGCTAGGCTTAATGTCCAAGTAGAGTGCACAAGCTGAACTATGGTACCCCCTTTATTCCACTAACCCCCTGGTATCTACCCGGCCCCTCCAACTTCCCTCTTATCCTCCCAACCGCTTCCTGTTCCTACCACCTCCTTCCAGCATCCCTCTGCTCTGACCTGCCCCATCTGTTCCAATCTGACTCAACCCCTTTTACATCATTGCTGAGGTGGCCAAGACTTAATCATGTAACAGGGACTTGCAGGGTCTGTAGAGACATGATTGGGTCTCCTGCCACAGTATCTCACAGATTAGTCAGTGTATGTTCCTGTATTCTGTGTCACCATGATATGGGTCTGTAAACAAGGAACTGTTCATGGAAACTCTCTGCTGTACATGGGAACTCTATTTGTAATGTTATCACTGATATCACAGGGGTTCCTTGTGACAATTAAACCCCCCAAGAGGATCTCTACATAGAATGCAATATAATAAAATAAAAGTGCTGCTGCATAATATGTGAGGGGTTGTTAATAAAGAAGTAAAAAAGGGAGAAACAGATGAAAGAAATAAAGGTGGAGAGGAGACCGCATAGTAGAGTATGGAAGAAAAAAGTAATAGAGACAGAGTCAAAGGGAAAGAGGGAGACAGGAAAGGAGTAAAGATAGAAAGAGAAGAAAATGCACACCATTTAAATAACAGGAAATATGCTAGTAGTATATATTTAAGAAAAAAAAATTGTATTTACAATAACCGGAATACACAGCTCCAATCCAGGCTACAACTTTTGGATATGTCAGCATAAACAGGGGCACCTCAATTAAAAATTAATTAAGAATACATAGAAATTGTGATTAGAAAATATATGGGTTAACACCCCTCCACCACATCTGGGCTGTTCAAAGTGAGGCTAGTTCTCTACTTGCTATCCACATACCCCACGTTTTAGCATATCTGGCTAGAGTATGTACCACAGAATGTATTTACTTTTACAATTAACCAAACATCCACAAATGGAAATCTGTGACACCTCCTGGACCATCGCCAGTTTTATTGCTAGAAGATGGATACATCGTTTTCTGGTATGTGAGGGCAGCTCATCAGGGAACATGTGTAGGAGTGCCATCTCCAGGAAGTACGGCAATCTAACTGCAAGCACTGATTTTAGTTCATTTTAAAAAACATTTGGTGAGAAATTAATCGAGATAAGACAGGAAGAGCCAGTGAAGCCTATTAAAAGGAAACTTACAGGCATGGCACCTTGTATCGAGATGCTTTATGTATTAATACCAGTTACCAGCCAGTTGTCTACCTGATGCAAATACCACTTGGTCAGGATGTAATAAGGAGGGTTGAAAAGGAATTATTTTGTTTGTTAGCTAACATTTTCATGTAGATTTTAACATTGCAGTCAAGCAGGGAGATGGGTCTAAAGTTTGGGCATCTACCCAGTGTTTTTACCAGGTTTGAGGATTGTAACTACACGTGCCTGTAAATGTTCCTGAGGGATGTGGCCCTTTTCCACTAAGGATCTACATAGGGCTAGGGCGTGAGGCTTCATCTTTGCATAGAACGTATAATTGTAAAGTCCCGAGTAGTACTGGAAAATAGATCTGCCATCATGGAGAAAGTGGGGCCTGAGTGTAGCAGCCTCATGTCTGAGATTATGGCCAACATGGAAGCTGTTCTATTTCCTTTTGAATAATATTTTTGAATATTTTGAAGCATTGCAGCAGTTTTTTTGTAGATGGATCTCTTGGAATTTTAATTTGATTTTGCACATTTTCAGAATGGGCTGTTCAAAATGGGCTGTTTGTGGGGGCTATTCCAGTGGTGTTTCAGGAATGCGGCTAAACTAACTAACCTACCCCAATCACTTATGGACATATTAAGAAAATGCAAAATATGCCACTGTCTTTAATATATTTAACAGCAGTAGCAATACTACTGTTTGCTCCCCTCAATAACATATACATAACAACAAATAGTGATATAGTACGCTTAAAAAGTGCAATTTACCTAATTATATATTGTAGTATGGTCTCATATATCCAACATATAAGGACATGAACCATAAAAGAAAAAAATATAGTGTAGTATTGCAAAAGTATGATTTTAGTTGGAGTACAAAACATTCTTATCAAGTTTCAAAAGGTAGGTCCCAGGTCTCTCCAGCATGTTGAGGGTTAAAAGAGATACTCTAGTCAGCAGAAAATAACTAAAAACCAATAGTTTTAATCAGTAATACATATTACTTGCACAATCCACAGCTATAAAAAAGTAACCAAGGAATGGACCAGAAGAAAACATAAACATTCACAACTTCCTTCACGTGCAATGCGTTTCACTCTGTAAGGGTATTCGTTAGTTGTGTCTTTTATATTGCGTTCAGATCCCAGCCCAAGTTGCTTACAATTGCCTCAAATCGCTTCCACTTGGGCATATCTCTGGGGAAATGTTTTTAGAAAAAAGTTATTCATAGGATCCATGAATAGCAGACACAAGTTGTATTGAACCTCACTAAAACTAAGGTTTCAAATTTAGAATTAGGTTTGTTCTAAAACGGAAAAAATTGTAGGTGGGGCTATGATGGTCTAGATATCTTTAGATGGAGTCCAGGAGAAATGGAAAGAGATACTCTGCTAAAGGCAGCAAAAAAAGATGGGAGCAAATTTAAGGTTAAGCTTATGGAGGCAAAGTGCATTATTAGATGCACCAAACACGGAGAAGAAAATTGCCAGGTTAACAAAAAAGGGTGATAAAGACTTTTTTAGATCTATAAGTAAAAAGAAGAAAACATAAACCAGGAATAATTAAACTAAAAACAAATGAAGATGAATATCCAGCTGACTGGTTAAATAAATACTTCTGTTCTGTTTTTATAGGTGAATAAGCCAACTACAGACCTGTGAGTCTGATGCCAAGAGTTGGAACATTAAAAGAAGCCATGCTAAAGGACAGGATTGTTAAATAGCTGGAAGAAAATGGTTTGCGCGATCAGAAACACCATGGGTTTTTTATCTGACTGGTTGACTAAAATAGTACACTAGGGAGGAGTAGTTGAGTACATGAGGCATTTGACATTGTCCGTCATAGAAAACATACATATAAATTGCAGTCTTTTGGTTTAGATGGCAAGATATTTGAATGGATAACACAATGGTTAAGAGACAGGACACAGAAGTCTTTAAGTCTTGAAAGTGGGGGTGCGGCCTATATTCGGGGTATTGCGCAGGAATGCGCATTTCATATAGCCCGACGCCCGGGACATGCAGTTCCGGGCAGGCATTAGGGTTAGGATACAGAGGGGAGTGCCGTACGGGAGATTGTCTAAGCCAGTGGTTCTCAACTCATGGGTCGCGACCCTGTCTTCAGTAGGTCGCGGAGGGTCAGGGCCGGACTGAAGGCATACCGGAAAAATTTCACTTTCCTGGGCCTGCCTTACACATTCTAGCGGCAATCCGCGAGCCGCAGGCTGTCAGTACCGCGGCCGCAACAATTAGGGCCATCAGGCAGCCTCTGGTCAGGCATGTACTTTAGTATTACTCCTTGACCGTAAAGCAAGCTGTTCGATTGTTTTGAGTGTACTAATGATGTATATGTATATATATATATATATACATATATATAATCTGCTCTGCTGTCCCTATTGCCTCTGTCCACCACTAGGACACAGCTCCTGTTACCACACCAAATCCCCAATTACCCCCACCACAGCCCCTATCCACCATCACAGTCCCTGCCCTCAACACAGTCCCTGTTCCCTACTCCCCACCACAGCCCCTATGCACCATCTCAGCCCCAGTTATCCCCACACAGCCCTGTCCCCCCACCACAGCCCCTCTGGCTTTTCATATATTGAAGATAGATGTGATGGACAGAACCACAGTGTGTTTTGTGTAGCGAAACATTGGCTAACGAAAGCATGAATCCATCAAAGTTAAAGCGCCATTTAGACACAAAACACCCGGCCTTTGCAGAAAAACCTGTTGAGTATTTTCAACGAAAGCTAAAGGAGCTGAGGGCACTGGTTTATGTGAGGCATGTGTGGGAAGGAGACTTTCAGGAACAGTTTCTCTGCAGTAGAGAGCTTCCCACCACTAATGCAGAGGACATTTTCAGTACTTTGGATTCATACTTGGATTCAGTGTGCCTGATATGGGATATGTGTGTCGGAATCACAACCGATGGTGCAGCCTGCACGATTGGAAAACATTCAGGGGTGGTGAAGAGAATTCTTGAAAAGGCACCAAATGCGGTTTGGAACCATTTTTTGCACAGGGAGGCATTAGCAGCCAAGGATATGGTGCCAGTGCTTCCCGAAACTTTGAAAGATGCTGTCAAAGTGGTGAACTACATTAACCGGAGTGCCAAGCATGCCAGGTGTTTTCAGAAGCTGTGCATAGACCTGGGCAGTGAACATGTACAGGTGCTGCATCATGCATAGGTGTGCTGGCTTTCCAGGGGAAAAGTTCTCTCACGTTTATATGAACTTAGAACGGAACGGAAATCGTGTGCTTGAACAATATCCCTTGCTGGGACTTCCCGCGGGGTGAGTCCAGACAAGGGAGATTGTTAAAGCACATCGTGCAGACGTGCCGGCAGTGGAGGTTGTTTATGCTCACATCGCGATGTACGTTAACGATCTTCCTTGCCGGCACTTTCCACGGCGGAAGTGCCCGCACCAGAAGTTGTCCACGCGTATCGCGCGGATGTCCCCACCGGCCCTGCTTAACACCAGGGAGACTGCCATTGGTAAGTGTAAGGGGTGGGGGGCGAATATCTAGGAGCAGAGTGGCAAAGCATTACTCGCGGGGGCAGAGGGCAGCTTATCTTGGAGTGGCAGACTGGCAGCATATCTCAGAGGGGGCAGAGTGGCAGCATATCCACACAATTGATCATAATGTGATGTGTTACCTATATTGTCCACTAGGTGGCAATCTGATGTGTTACCTATATTGTCCGCTAGGTGGCAAGAAAAGATCACCAAATGTTTGAAACAAAACTGCATTTTGCAGTATGGGAGCATAACTCCGGGCAGAGGGCAG
>VKOC01010218.1:0-15396 GCA_009364415.1 Spea multiplicata
GGAGAGAAAGGATTATAAAAGAAATAATCCATTATCTACTAGTTATGGCTGTACACCATAGGCCGTACGTCCAGCTTGGCTGATGGGGTAAGTACAGCCAAGTGGGCTGGTAAGATTGTGGCCCTTCCAAAAACAAAAATACTAGAAATATGTATTTTATGACCCAAGAAATTCTTTGCGATTATGGTGTTGAGTGTTATTGTACAGTGCAGTGCTCAGCATTGCGAGACCCATTGGCATCACACAGCCCAGTACCGGATCCCAACTGGTTTTAGAAATCATTGTTTTTATACATTGGATTATTGGCATCTAAAATATTGCTTCTTCTTAAAATACTGGTAAATCCATCTTTTAAAGTAACGGACGATATATCAGTAGTTTCTTTTTTTTTTCTTTTCTTATTTCACAGGGTAATTCGGGATTGGGATTTAGTATCGCCGGCGGCATAGATAACCCGCACGTCGGTGATGACCCAGGGATATTCATTACAAAGATTATCCCCGGTGGAGCAGCAGCTGAAGATGGGAGACTCAGGTAAAGTGACCCTTCACAATGCATAGAGGTATCTGGGAGATAAAACCTTAACTCTTCTGCAAAATCCCCATTTAGTGAATAAACTCCAATATGAAAATGAAGATGTATTTTCTTCCCCTGTTTTTAGGCTTCAAAGTTTAATGCTCACACTTTTTTTATCTTTTAAATTATCAGATGTGCATTTCTTTATCAAAGTTACTAATGAATATCTAGCAATTGACACTAATGTATGAAGAATGCAAATTATTTTTGCTTTAAAAATCTGTTATGTGCATTTATTCTGCCAAGAAAATAAATTCAGGCTAGGTAATTGCATGCAATGCCACACGGGCACCTCATTCTTTTTTTTTTTTCTTCTGATAAAATAAATTTACAATCCGTATAACATAGCATTGGACGCTGTTTAGATAAATTTCAGTGATTATTTCTTAAGGCTTAAATTATTTTGTTCTCGGAAATGAATAAAAGATGTAATTCGTATCTGTTTGTGAAAGCAAGAGAGGGGACACGGCCGAGATTTGATGAGATTTATTATGTAAATTCACTTCAAAAGAAAATATAGCCATTAAGGACCCCGAAATCTAGCATTTATTGCTATATCATTTAATTACATCTCCATGAAAGAGAACCCGACACCCGAGTAACATTAAACGATGTAAACGTAGAATGTACAAAACTCCACTCTTGTGCCAGAAGGACCGTTGTCTAATGCAGAGCAGAGTTAAAAATGTTGTTTGTGATCCCATCACATAACCGGACCATAATTAACCTGGCTGTTTCTTGATGGCAGGAGAAAAAGCGTTACTACATTTACAATTATTATTTCATATGATGTCACTCTGAATGTATAGAACTAGAACTATCATAACATTCGAAGTAGTCCGTAAAGAGAGTCTACAGGGTTCTCTGTATCACCACACTCCAGTCATCAGCTAACTAAAATAAAAAGTTATTAGAAATCTGCCCCTTCCGGCCCCCATCTAGTCGCTCGTTTCTAATGCTGTAAAGACTCAGACCTTAATCAGTCGTTGGTCTCATCTTAGATCCAGGAGCCGTATGTCTATCCCATGCATGTTTAAACTCCCTTACTGCGTTAGGTTTTGTGAGAATATCTCAAAAACTTGTAGACTTGTAGCTTTTAGACCAAAGATGAGAACTATTAGACTACTCATCAACCATGACAGGACTACAAAAAGCCCCTGCCATTAGTGGTCTAGCTTTGGCCTCCTACAGATTTCAGGCTTTTGAGTGAAAATTAAAGGCTCAACATTTGGTTGTCACAAATTTAGATTCAATAATTCATATTCCATATTGTTTCTCTATAACAGAAGAGAAGCGCAACCGCTAACACGGCTTCATACAGTACTTTGTTTTTGTTAGAATATTTAACTTAAACGCTAGACTGTCATGTCTATAGGATAAATATATATATATTTTATTTTTATTTATTTTTTTTTAACAAGAATGATTCATGAGGGCACACAAAAAAAGCAGACAAGTAAACAGATGCTCCACTCACAACAGCGCATACTCATTTTGGAAAACATCAGCTGTGTCTGGAGTCTGAGAGCCACGTCTTCATCCTACATCAGTGTCACGCCGTGCCCCTGGCTATGTGGAGAACTTTCCTCAGTGATTCAGTCCAATGACTCAAATTCTTTGACAAGTCAAATCATTTTATGAACTAGAAACATTTTAACCAATTTGTACCGAAATTATAATTTTTTTAAATTAAGGCCACTTGTCAAAAAAGCTGCACGTTTATGGGGAGTCTATTCACAAAGACACTTGCATGTCCTCGCCTGAAATGTCTGCTTTTTTTATTTATTTAACTTAGGGTAAGGGGTGGCTCGCACCTCCAGAAAATTGGGAGTTGGATTATAGTTCTAAACAGTATTTGCTACTTGCAAGTAGCTCAAGGGTTAATTAAGCTGAGGGTTGTTTGGTATTTTTAACACACATCAACTCGACTCTCCAGAAGGGGCTTATATTTTTAACTTTACACCCAACAGCGCAAGGTAGGTCTGGAGGGAACGGGAAGGGCACGGGATGGGCTCCATGTCCCCCTGAAGGAATTTTTTGGGAGGCTTTTAATCCTCCTTGCCTCAGGTAAGGGATGGGGGAAATCACACTGGGAATAAAATGGGGTGAAGGATGTCACTTTTGCATTTTTTGAGGCGTGATAAAATAAAAAAAATGTACTTAAAGCTTAATATTTTCTCCTATGATGCAAAAATTGAGGTGCTACTAGTAGAAAACTTCTGCCAAAAAAAAAATATATATATATTTTATTTTTATTTTTTTTCGTGGTAAAGTGAATTTTTTTCACGAGAGGCGTGGTTAAATGAAAGGGATGCAGAAAATGTTAAAAAGGCCTCAAATGGTTAATGCAGGCTGTGGATTGCTCAAGGTCAGATGTGACCTGTCAGTCAAATGAACCAGATGCATGGAATTGTTCACGATGGATGCAGTTATAATTCTCGCTGCGTGTTTCAACCCACAAGTGGGGGAATTAACAGATCCAGACTCATGAAATCCACCCGCAAAGCGACCCCGCATTTAACATACCTAGATCCCGGACCTAACATTTCGAGAAGAGGAGCTCAGCTTCTCAACTCCATTCTTGATATCCTGAACTAGAAAGTAGATGTTGGGAATCAGAGAAAGTCATATGTCTCTAGGATTACAGACTCCATGTTTGCCATCGGTATATAAAATAATGTTTTGGTCTATAAAATATATTCAGTGGATCTGGGAGAAAATGAAACTTGATGAAATTAAGAGTTTTAGCTCTTACTCATCAGTTGCTTACAATATCAGATGTGACAGCGGTGTTACATTTCGTGTGTAATTCCGTTATTCAGTTCATTATAAAGGTGACTTTTTATTTGCTTTCCAGAGTCAACGACTGTATTCTGCGAGTGAATGAAGTGGATGTTTCTGAAGTCTCACACAGCAGAGCGGTAGAAGCACTTAAAGAAGCTGGTTCTATTGTCCGACTCTATGTTCGTAGAAGAAGACCCATTCTGGAAACTGTGGTAGAAATCAAACTATTCAAAGGCCCAAAAGGTAGCGTTAGCGTTCGGCGTTCATTCGTGTGAATACAATGTTACAGATTGAGCATTCGTACGCATTTCAATCTGTGTTTGTATCAGCAGCACCATTCTTTAGGCATATTTTTTTCCTTTAGGTTTGGGATTCAGTATTGCCGGAGGAGTTGGAAACCAACACATTCCTGGAGATAATAGTATTTACGTAACCAAAATAATTGATGGAGGGGCAGCACAAAAAGATGGTCGACTACAAGTTGGAGATCGGCTACTAATGGTGAGATAAACATTATTTGAAATCTTATAGAAAATATTATAGGGTCGAGATAAATTGATTTTAGCACATCCTACAGAGTTGACTTGATGGACAGCCACTGCCGGGACACATTCCTTTACAGTTGGATCATTAGCGATGAATGAATTTGCTTAGTGGATGTTGGTCTTTAACATAATATTGTACCAACCTTTCTATATATTTCTAGTCTACCACCCTGTATGTAAGACCACCAAATGGGGATCGTTTTGACATACGCAATACCCACCCCTCATAGGTTTTGATGTTTTTAAGAATTTAAAATTAAGTATAATTTTCTTTTTTTTATTGGTTTTCTGTTTGTCTCATGTTCTTTCGGACGAGACTCTAAGCCACCTCTACCTCATACGCAATCATTTGTTGACATTTGATGGTTTTTATCTTTGGATCCTTTAAGCGAATGAGCTTGGGTATTTCCAGCCCCCTCTGTAATTTTATATATGTTGGCTATTTGCAGGACAAAGACAAATTGTTAGCGGTTGAAGGGATGCACCTCAATCTTGTCTGGTCAGCTGACCGACCACTCAACCGAATGTACCGAAAGATCTAACTAATGTCTTTACCATTCTAAGGTCAATAACTACTGTCTAGAAGAAGTGACCCATGAAGAGGCAGTGGCAATTTTGAAAAACACATCTGATGTTGTTTACCTAAAAGTGGGGAAACCTACAACTATATATATGAATGATCCCTATGGTCCCCCGGATATCACTCACTGTAAGTGTGTTCGATCTTTGTGATGCATGAGTACATTTTTCTTTAAATTGTTTAATTTTTTTAATGGTTACCATCCAATCAAATGTGGAAATGTGTATATCCAAACTCCTAAACATCACTCTCAATTACCCTTCCCTAAAAGTATTGCTTCTCTTGGTACAATTACCCAACCCTTTTTAAACTTGCTAAGCCGTGCAAACAGGCTTACATTAATGGTTGCCTTCTTTCAATCGTAGCCTATTCTCCACCTCTGGAAAGCCACATACTGAGTTCCGCCAATAATGGGACATTGGAGTACAAGAGCTCCCTAGCTCCCGTCTCTCCTGGGAGGTACTCCCCAATCGCAAAGCACATGCTCGTGGAGGATGACTACACCAGGTCAGAGATGAGCGTTTAGTTGAAATATTTTTGTTGTTGCCTGTTTTTTTTGCAATTTTTTTTTGTAGTATTTGAATTTTGAGACCACGCCGCTCCATGTAGATTTAAAAGGTTCTAAAAGTCTAATGGTCAGTTGAGGGATTTGTGGTCAGCCTTTCTTAATTTTCATACCTCAACTTTTTCCGGGGGTTTTCTTGATCAGGATGTTCTAAAGTATAATTTATAACCCCGGATGCCACTACTCACTACTGTGACATTTTTTTTAAAGACTCACCACTGACCGGTGAGATAATACAATAAAGCCTGTTGGATTTTCAGGCTGGCGGCCATTAGCAAACCATGATGAGTACGATTCCCATATAAAGAAGTTTTTGACAATGGGATATAGAAATATTTGAAAGCATATTTCCAAATGTTTCCCGCATTTTAACAGGTTAGGAAATCTATCTTCCATGATTTGAAATAATTTATTGATGAACCACTTAAAAAAATGTAACTGCACTTTATGTTTGAATCAGTTAATGTTTTTACGTAAAGCAAGAACCGTAGGTAATCATGGGAATATTTTCAAAATTAGAATATTTAAAATGTTCTAATTTAAATATTGAATTTAAAATAATTAAAATATTGATGTTAAAGTTAAGTGAAAACGAATTATTCAAATGAACAGCGCACTGTGCATTCAATTACATTTTAAAAAGTACAGTGGGGATCCTGTGCATTCAATTACATTTTAAAAAGTACAGTGGGGATCCTTGCCAAAAAAATTCTATTTAAATGCACTGTAAAGGATTACAAAAATTGTTTTTATGGTTTTAAAATTCCTAATGACTCAGATTAAGGGCAACAATTCCACATAAAAAGGAGAGGTAATTATTTTTGTAGCCCCTTTTCATTGTATTTATAGGTAAAAGGGAATTTTCTTTGCACTTTGGGCCCCTTGTTTTTATAGAATAATGAACATTTCTGAAAAGGCAACTCTCTAAGTGCTAAGATAATTATGACAGGTTCTGTATGCTGAAGTAGGTCCAGAATGAAGACATATGACAATGAAACACATAGAGTTGCAAGAAATTAGCCATAAAGACATATACTCGTACATGGGAACTCTCTTGGATCTCAGAGTCACCCAGTCTGGAGCCGACTCCTTTCTATTCTACACGGCTGTGATCATATATGTGTCTCCCGGTTGTTGCTTTGGATATGAATATGTTATGGTTCATATTTCTGCATTGACAGATAAGAACCGTTCGGCCAATCTAGTCTACCCAATTCTTCCCCGATGACCTTAATCAGTCCTTGATCTTGCCTTAAATATATAAATAATGACAACTCATGGTTTCCTTTAAGACTACTATTTGGTGGAGTCTTGGGGACAGCTCATTTAGAAAGTTCCCATGTATGAATATTACATTCAGGCTTATACATAAATACAGATTAAAATAAGCCTAATGTGCATTACAAAACTAATTACTATGCATGCCATTGGAAAAGCCATCTCAACGTCCGGTCCTCTCCCCGGTTAAGTTGCTGGTAGTGGTTGATTTCTCCAGACAACCCTCGTAAACGATCAGCTGGCAGAACTTTAAGGCACGTTCATGGTGTGCCCTGTTCTTCAATGGGAAGGCGTTGAAGGTCCTAGTTCTTTTTAATCTATCTAGGTAGAGCATCTATCTTATGATGAACTGTGACGAAATAGGTAAAAAAAAAAGTGAATTCTCATAAAATGTTAAAGATTTGGTTTATAAAATTGTATTTTAGCCACTGGTAATCGTCCTGTGCCTGTGATACATTTTTTATTTTTTTGGTAGTAGATTTTAAGTCAGAGATCGACACGGAGATTCCACGGACAGGGCTTCATGTAAAGATGCACTTCAAAAAAAATACAACAAAAAAAACTGCGTTTGTATTAATTTATGCTATGAAGAATTGGAATTTCTACAAGATATGTCCATTTTGCTGCACAGTATTGAAGTTGTTGTTTATTTAATTCACTTGTGACTCTGTTACTAGGGTATTATGTGTTGAGTTTTTTTTATGTTGAATAATTATTTTATTATTATTATTATTATTATTATTGGGACATTTATCTAACGTTTACCAGGAACATTTAACAGTTTCCGAGCCAGAGGCTTGGGCAACATGCAGGTCACCTCTTTGGCATAGAAACGAACCAAACCTTGATTATTTTAGCATATATGATACATACAATGCTGTTTAAATATTTAAACTCTTTCAGTAACACAAGAAAATGCATAATTGTTCAGTGCAACCCCATCTGCCACCCAAAGTGTGACACTTTATTTTACCACATGCGTCACTAAAATAGCAAAAAAAATATCCTGTCCTAAATTTTTTCTAAATTATAGAATAAATATACAATTAATATAAGAAAAAAAAAATCTTTGGGATTCTGTATACCGGTACTTTCATTAAAAGTTCTGTTTTTGCCCAGTTTGTGCATTAAAAAAAAACAAAAAAACAACTTACTTCTATCCGCTTTCCCAAGCACAAAAATTTGCCAAATTTAGAGACATTATCATATATTTTTTCTAATTCTGGTTTATTGTACCGGTTTCAGCTCTGTTTACCGATAGTTTTATACAGAAACAACATGTAGTGAATTTATAGAACAGTTGCCCGGTTCAACGTGTCCAATAAGTCAACCAAATCTGGTTGGATAGTTAGGGACAGAGGTTGCCAGTCCTGGAATTTTAAGTTCCAGGACGCGGATTTACCTCTATGTCCCAGAAAATGCTAGGGCAGTGGCCATGGAAATCGGCATTATTCAGATGAGGGTCTGGGCATTTTTTTGACAGACGATATCTGTTAACTCCTGCAGTAGGATGTATCTGTAAAGATACAATAACTACATTTTTTATTTTTTCTGATGAAGCTGCTGGGGATCCAAAATGTCGTTCACATCTAGAGAACAGGTTTTAATTGTCATCCTCTCCTTTGTGCTTTCCTGCTTTTTTGGTCTTCCCTCCTTTTCTCTTCTCTCCTATTCATCACTGCTTTCTCTCCCCCTCACCCCCTGTCCTTTTCCTGCTCCACTTTCTCAACTTTTCCCTTTCCTCTTAATTTTCACCTTTTTCTCCTCTCCTTTTTTCTCTTTTCTATCCTTTCTATTCACTTCTCTATTTCCTGTTCTCTATCCTCTCATTTCCTTTTTCTCATTCTGTCCTTGCATTAAATAACTACTTTCTTATATTATGTCACAGCTTATAACCTGCCTCATATTCTAGCCTTTCTCCTCCTTTTAAGAAGCAAATAAAATCACAAAACGTAATATTAACACTAAAAAATTCAAATAAATCTCTAAACTCTGATATGTTTACGTATACAATGATATAGCATATACATTGTATATACTGGGGAATATTCAACATTGTAAGGAATGAATGTGAAGGATTAAGAACCCTTCTCGTGCCAAAGGAGTATAACCCATCAATAATTTTACCTATAAAAAATACTTTAACAGGGTTTAAACAGGTTTTACAACATTGTCATTGTTCCTCTGCCTTTCAGAACATTACAAATTTAAATAATTCAAACAATGTACGGTTAGTTTTCTACTCAACAGAACTTTTTAATGGTAGAACATTCTACTTGGGCATTACCTGCCCTGATCGCTGCTTCTGGTTACTGCATGTTAGTTTCAAAAAAAATAAAAGACGATGTTTACGGCTGCATGATTGGTACCTTAAAAAATCCCAATGTTATTCTGTCTCACTGGGAATGTCATACGTGTAATAATCCGGGATGTTGATTTGAGTTGTACATATGAAGGTCCCTGTGGTTGAACCATTCAAGGCAGGCTGGTGATACATTTGGCATAGTCTTGTGTATTAAAGGTTCAGTATATTACAATAGGACCATTGGTAGAGCTAAGTTTGCATATTTAAATGCTTTCAATGTGTTGGATCTTTACCCCTAACTAAGGATGTTCCATAGTACTAGAACTTTGTTTAGTCTGGTCAATGTACAACTAGTGTATCTACCGATATAACGAAACATCCAAGATTCAGGATACTGAAACATTCCGTTCAAACTCAAGGACGCTAACCAGGTCTTGGCAGTCCATATAAAGCTAGAAGAACCAGATCTGGCTCCACCATATTGGGGATGATCAGTTTGGCCTCTATGGTCCAAATAGCAAATGTACTCTCCTGGGATAAAACATTAACATCTTAAATCTAGATATCTATATCGTATTTGTTACTGTTCTAATTCTAGATTGAAACAGTAGCTCATATAGTATATGTAGTATACTATATTGAATGATCACAGAAACATAGAATTTGATGCAGATGAGAACCATCGGCCCCATCTAGTCTACACTGAAAGGTTCAATGACAGGGTCTGGTTTTCCTATTTCACGATTGTAGATGGCTAATAGTCTTGCTTTTTTGTATCGTACTTAATATACGTCACTGTTCTATGGACAATTTTCCCTCTTGGGAAATGTTGGTGCTTCTATTTGATATTGTATGTGATAATTTATGCAAATAATACATTTTATTGAATGTTATCAATAATTCCATATCACTCAATAGCCATTAAGGATTGAAAATAATATTTATATGACAATCATACAATTGGACGTAGTAAGGTTGTTTTTTTTTTTACATTGACAGTATGCCATTTAAATATTTCTATGCATTTATTTTAAATATGTCATTCATACATTGATTATTTTTTCTGGTATCGGTGGATGGCAACCATATATATAAGATTATTTTCAATCTATATCTGCACTATAAAATGTTTATATTTTAGCACTTATATTAACCCTTTCTCTGCAATAAGGGCAGTTGCTATGTGATATCCATCAAGCCAGAATAGTGGTGAATGGGGTTAATAATGGGGTTAATTTTGCACTAATGCAGGTACTATGATTGCCAATGTTTGTACAATCTGCTTACTGAGCTGTGTAAAAATATACAGAGAGAAACTAGGGTTTTAATCACTAAGCCATGAGTTGCAATGAGTTAGAGTAAGGAACCAGATATCCCTGTTTTAAGGTGACAGTCCCCCAACTGAGACTTGGGTCCGCACTTTTATTTTAGTTATTTAACCCTTTAGTGCCGCCCTGGTACCATAGTTGGCAATGTGGACCCAGCCATTACATAATGCCACAGGATGCAACTCTGATCAACTTAAGGAGACAGTTTACAGTTTTATGCACCTTCAACAATGAATTCATAGAAAAAGTACATTAAGTACTACAACAATATTTACTTGTTAAGAAAAGAAATCAATAGGAACATGCACATGGAGGGGCATGGTAGAGTATACTGCACATGCGCAGTTGCAAGTAGGAGAGGTGTTGAAGCCAAGTGAATGGGGTAGGGGCAGGGAAAAAACACAAAATATAATTTAAATGGGACCCTCAGTTATCATTTGCATTAAATTGTATGATGGCTGGGGTGTCTATTAAAGTTATAAAAAAAAAGTGTCCCTAACCCTGCCACCCAAGGGTTAAAAGGTTTTTTCCCCATAGTAAAATAATAAACGTCACCAGCAGAAAATGTATTAACGATAAACGTTAGTGAATCTGAAAAAATATTTGTGTAGGTTGTTTTCATCTCTGTGCTTTTCATTCCACCAAGTAGTTTCCGCTCATTTCCCCATATTTTGTTGTACTGAGAAAAAAAATAAACCTTTAAGAATGTTCCCAAATTGATTTTAATCTTATAATTTTAATAAGGTAGGAAAATAATGTACATTAATAGCACTGTACCCATTTGCTCTTAGACATTTTCATCTAAGGACAGGAAGGACAATAAAAACTTACGGAATCCACAGTCCATGTGTCATAAAATTCAATAGATACCTTTAAATATGAAGGATATACAGGGATATAACGGGTTATAAGGACAGGGTTAGTCGATCCAAATAGTTTTTCCCCTTTTTGAGGCACAATTGAAAATTGCTTCATTGTGGGGTTTCTTTCTTCAGCCTAAATCACTATGTTACTTTGTAACCATATCTTCTCTTGATTGACTTGCATTTTAAAAAGGGCCAGCCCTGTTGAGTTTCTCCTCCAAGAAAGACCTGCTAGCCCAGAAAAAGGAATAGTTACCTACATGACATTCATGAGATCTCAAAATTTTAATTACGAACTATGCAGGTTCAGCACAGGTGTCCATGCAGAAGAAACTCTTGAGTTGGGCTTTTATAACGCATAGCTCAACCCTCGAGAATGAAACGTTTCATCTGAGCCACAACTCAATTGCAACTCATGCGTCTATTATCTTATAAACACAATCTATTCTATTTCTAAACTTATTTCTTTAGTGTTCTTCTCCCTACCCCACTAGACAAGTAAGAAAATATGGCTTAAAGTATATATTTCTATGGTTGAAAAGCTAAATAGTTTTTTTTTCTCAAATGTGCTTCTGTGCCAATAGGACTCGGGAATGTGAAATTTATTGATACATTTGTTGCTATTTGACATGGGGGGGGGGGTGGAAGGAAACGCAAGCCGATGAGAAAATGCTATGAACGGTTTTACACTCTGAATTGTCTCATAACTTGATTTTGTAACCTGTATCTTATTAACATAATTAAAGGCACAATGTTGTTTGGAAAAAATACTTGTCATAAGAAGTTTTTTTTTTTCTTCTTATAGAGTGTGAGAGATAATGACAGTTGTGTTTCTTGTATAACTTATTATTTATAATACATAATATAGAAGGGTAGTGTTAAAAAAAAAGCATATAATACATCAGTGTATGTGGGAGATGTGTGTGTTTAATTGTGGATGCTTGCATACCCTTTGTACAGCTCTGCAAAACATGATGGTGCTATAGAAAACAAATAAAAAAAATAATTTTATTGAGCCATACCAAATTTTGCATGTTTTAGTGAAGCTGTTTTGCATGTTTAATTGGGAGTCTCCGGGCGAAGCCCTGCATCCCAGGGAATCCAGGATAGCTTTGTCTTTCTAGGCAAAGAAGCAATATTGGCCACGCCCACTCCGGCTCAAGTTCTGCACACTCCCTGCCCAGTTCCTCCCACTATAGGCTGCCTGGACCGAGCCCCACCCCTTCACAAAACTACTCCCCCCAGAAAAGGGAGAGCTCCAAGTAGCCTCCCATGGGAAGTTCCCAGTCAAGATTATGAAGCCCCTAAAAGCTGCCAATATAGAATGGTTAATGCATACTATTTCACTTGAGACGCTCACTGTGGGGGGGTAGGTTCACTACGGTTGGTGTGTTATAAAAGCACGCTATTTGGTGAATGTATGGACTCGACACAGAAAAAGTGGACAGCAGAAACAACCTAAAAAACAAAAAAACAAGTTGGCATCCTGGTACAGTAAAACTCTGCCACGATAGAAAACTTTAAAAATCATTTAGAACTTAACTAGATACATAGTTTGTTGGACAGATAAATAAAAATATTTAAAATAGTACATTGTTTAAGTTTTTAAGATTTTTAAACCAAACTGAGCAGGATAGACAGATTCTCAGGGTAACAGTCTGTAGCTCACTCCTTCATACATAGCATTGCACAGTCTGCTGTATATATTGGTCATACATAATGTAATTATTTTTTAAGCTAAGAATTAGACAGGAAGTGAACAGGTGGAGGGAAATCAAAGATCTCGTAATTAAAGGAGATGTTACTTCCTATTCCTGTAGTTATATGGCAATGCTGGTTGGAAAGGAATATAATAATGATAGTAATTAAAATAATATTTAACAAGAGCAACACATAACGATATTAATAAACAAAAATCATAACGCAAGGCTGGAAACGTTAATGCACCGTAAGGGTAGATTTGGTGATGTTTATTCATTACGAAATTTGAGGGTAATAGAACAAAAAAAACAAAAAAAAAAACTTTATCCCAGTCATGTGACGGAGTCACCAAACCAGAACCCTGTATTTCTAGCGGATTTATTTATATTTTACCAATGAAAGCGCCTGGCGCAGTCTAACCACAAATACAGATTCAATGTAGAGCTTAGTAAACACAAGTCTAACAAGAAAACATAAAAAATCATTTATTTATCATTTTAACAAAAACCAGGTTGACAGGAAATTATAAATCACATGGATGAACACAGAATATTTCATTGTTATTGAGGAACAGTTGATGTCACCTGACCAATTTATAAAATACATCGTTGGTCATAAGGGTGTTCAGTTGCTTTTCTCAATACCGTGGATTTTACTTATAAACATCTGGCCATCTCAGAACATAGTGTTCCATAAACTAAAAATAATGAAATAAAAAATTGAGAATTACAGAAATGGCTATTATGTGTATAGCAGGTAAATCCCTGGAATGGGTTCCTCTAGGCAGCTTCCTGATGAAAAGCGATTACGTGTTCCCACCTACTTTAAACTGAAGACCATTTGGATAAAACATTAAGGAGAATAAATTTGAACCCATGTGTCAGAATATTTATTGTATATAAGCCGTCTCAAATATTTCCTCTAAAACGTATTCCCTTTTTCCCCGAGCGTCCGCCAGTCTTTGGGTGTTAAATCTGGAAAATGGTTGTTATCCTCCTTTCACTGGTTCTAGATGAAATTGTCATTTTCTGACATTTCCCTACTAGTCACAGACACACAGAGTGTTATACTAACCTTTTCTGTAGGATACAGAACATAAGGATCAGAAGTTGAGATTAATTTATCTACCAGAAACCAGTAATATCCCCAAGACCTGGCATTTTTTGATCTCCTCATTATCCATAATAGATACCTCTGGCGTATGTGCCAATTAGGTTGAACCACAAGTGAGAAATGTAAACTGGGATTAACCAATTAAAGGAAGTGGTTTCAAATCATTCACAATAAATAGCAATTAAAGAAATATATATATATATATAAAACATAATGTAAATGGGTGAAGCCGTATTAGTCTAGTAGACACGATGTCAAAAAAAAAAAACATAACATAATATTTAAAAGACAAGCTCAAGAGTTATCCTCCCTTCGTACCTGATGAAGGGAGGATAACTCTCGAAAGCTTGTCTTCTAGATATTATGTTAGTCCAATAAAAAAAGGTATCACCGCATACTCTGCAATACTCTGTTTTAAATCGTATATATAATAAATAATAAATATTACTTTATTTTAATAACGTTCATAACTGGGCTAGAATTTGAAATAATTCCCATAAATTAAAATGAAAATAACACCAAACTCAATGAATCTAATTTCAACCACATTCTTAAACTTCAACATTATAATTATAATAAAAGATTAAGTTTAAAAACTAACTGTACTGTACTGTACAAGCCCTTCCGACTTGCCTTCATTTTTCCTAGTCTAGAAGCTACAAGGACAGTTGGCCTCATAGGAGGGTCCATCCATGGTGAGACGAGTGCTTGAATGAAGCAAGTGGTGGATTTTCGGGTAAGAAATTATGTGGGTCATTTGTAACAGCGGCATATGAATAAATAGGCACCTCATATTTTGATAAGTTGGGGGCAAATATATATAAGTAAGCTTTGCATTGGTATATTATAAACATATTTAAAGGTCCAACAGAGCTTTCAATAAAAATATTCTATTCCCCTCTATCTGTGACTGGTAAAGATGCCGTAGAGTTCAAGTGTAACAGCTAGTTACATTCAAATAAATAATTTAATACACATCAGCTATCGACTATCACATTATGATCAGTTCTAGATTATTTAGGTGGAATCCGGTTAATGGCCAGTAGTAGTAAAAGAAAAAAAAAAGTCGCTTTGTTATTTGTCCTGTAGCTTAGAGATATTTTATATTAAAGCTAAAACAATCACAAGGAATCCAGTATTAAAGCCTATTCCGATTTCATTTTCACAGGTGCAGTAAGTCGATAAAGTTAAGTTTTTGAGAGATCTACTGTAAAATCTTCACCACAAGCCAGGCTGTCCCGAAATTCTGCTAGAGCTGAGGAAGTAGCTACACTGCTTGATTTGGGGAGATTAGTGAAGTTTGCACCACCCAGATCATGCCAGATCTGCCCAAGGTGAGAAGAGGCTTCTTTGACCTGTGTCTATGCAGGATCACTTATCTAACTACTCCTACTGCACCTTTATCTATAGACTTCATAATGACGGCACTGGGTCACGGAAGTTATTTAGTTTGACATGGTCTTAATGTCCAGTTGACCATCTCCAATGCAATCCCATTAACATAGCTATTTTTGTATGTTTTTTTGTTTTTTTTTTTTAATTTACAATTTTTTTTTAAATCATTTTTTTTAAATTAAAAGAAAAATAAGTGTCGAATACAAAGAAAATTCTCATTTTAATTACAAATTTAAAAATTTAATTATTGGCTATGAGGATAGGAAGTGATTTTTATTTAAATATTAGAGCAGCGAGAAACTTCAACAATAGCTGATTTGATAATAGTTATTTTAATTCAAGCTTCTCTGCTACAATATATAT
>VKOC01010219.1:0-20473 GCA_009364415.1 Spea multiplicata
GAGGGGGGTAGAGAGTGAGAAGAGATAGATAGGATAGATTGGGAGGGGGGTAGATAGATAGGATTGACTGGGAGGGAGAGGGGGATAGATAGATAGATAGGATTGACTGGGAGGGAGAGGGGGATAGAATAGATAGGATAGATTGGGAGGGAGAGGGGGGTAGATAGGGTAGATAAGGAGGGCGAGGTGGTAGGGAGGGAGGGAGAGGGGTTATATAGGGAGAAAGAAGGATAGGTAGGATGAATATTGAAATAAAGAGTCAGAATGAGAGAGAGAATGAATGGATTAATGTGTGGATGCATTAATGAATATGTGTAAATAATTTGTGTGAAAGAATAAATGATTGTGTGAATTAGTGAGTGACTGTAAAAGTGTTTGAATCATAGGTGTATTATTGATTTGTCAAAAAAGCAGATGGTATAAGCAGGGTGTTTAGGCAATGGGGACAAAGATGGCACAGATAGTGTGTTTATGTGACAAACATGTACGTTCAGCTGTTTGGGGACAAAGTTGACACAATGTGTAATTTGGGTGCTGGTCAGGTTCTATGTGGGCAGTGTGGACACCAGGGCTGGCTTTGGCATGTGATCTATGCCTGTAATTTAATGGGTTTTATCTATACCTTTAATGCAGAGTTTATATGTAATTTCCAATTGATTTATACCTGCAAAGCTGGGTTTTGGGTTATTCTGTTCATCTGTATTGGCTATATTTCCATACCTTATTTATGTTTACCTGCAAATATAGGATTTGTATGTCTTATTCAGTTGATCTATACCTGGAGTGCTGTTTCCATGTATTGTTTATTTGATCTATACCTTCAGTGCTGAGTTTACATGTGATTTACAGTTGATATATACCTGCAATGCTGGGTTTGTGTGTTCTGTTGGTTTATACCTGCAATGCTATGTTTCCATACATTATTTATGTATACCTGCAAATACAAGTTTTTTTAATCTCATTCAGTTGCATGTGTTGTTTCCATGTGATCTATACTTGAACTACAGGGTGTAAGTAAGAGTGGTATGGTTTAGTGAATGAGGGGACAAAGGGACTCTGGGGATGATTACAGAGAGAGGACCTCTCAATGTCACGGTGCAGGACTGATTCTCATGGTCTTCCCCTGATCTGCAGTCAGTGTGGCAAATATTTTTTTTTATTTGGTGTGGTAGCGGAGGGAGTGATTGCATGCAAGGGAGCGTGGAGCGGGCCCAAGGAAATGCTTGGGTAGGGTCCAATTTTTTCACTATAAAATATATTGGCAGCAGGGTCTAATATTTATATATTGGCTGCAGGGGCAAATATTTATATATATATTGGCAGCAGGGACAAATACTATATATAAATAGTATATATCGCAGCAGGAGCTAATATTAACATATATTGGCAGCAAGGGCTAATATTAATATATATCGGCAGCAGGGTCTAGTATTTATATATATATCGGCAGTAGGGGCTAATATTAATATATATTGGCTGCAGGGACTAATAATATATATTGGCAGTAGGGGCTAATATTCATAGATATATTGGCAGCGGGCTCAAATATCAATATATATCGGAAGCAGGGTATAATATTTCTATATATCGGCAGCAGGGTCTTATATTTATATATATTGTCAGCAGGGGCTAATATTAAAGAATAAAAAATAACTGCCTGTTTAGCTGTTATTTTGAAATCATATTTCAATCACGGTCTTTACTTCAAAGAGATAAATACATATTATGTAGTTAAAAATGCACGTCTAACGTGTGTGTGTATATATATAGTGTATATGTACCGTTTTATAATTGCCCCCCCCTACTTTGGTCCCTGGCCCCCCATGTGCCCCCCCTAAATATGAAAGCTGGAGACGCCACTGCCAGGAATAGAGTCTGTTTTTTATTCATCTTACAAATTGAACTATACATTGAATATGCAGGGCTTGTAATATTGAAAAGAAATTTGCAATGGAAAGTCCTTTATAATGCATAGTGAATTCATAGAGTTCTCCGACCAACTACCGCTTTAGTGAATAAACCCCCAGAATTACTGTTTATTTTTGGTTTGTAAGAGGAAAAAAAACGTGTTTTTGCCTACTACCAGCAGGACCCCCAGTGTCTCTTCCTTTGTGATATATCCTGATCCCTGCTGATGGGGGGAAGTCCAAACTCTGTTTATACAGCCTGATCTCCTGCGGAGCAGCATAGCAATGCAAAAAGGCTGGATGTACTGATACATGCTGGTACCTTTTTGCGAACATATTTGTATGTCCATGGGGACAGTCACAGGTTAAATGAATATGTAAATACTAGGGGAGATCCCTCAAAATAAGTGGATTAAGATAGCTGTGTGAGAAATACAAGAATAGAGGCATGATGGCATGCCGATGGTCGTAAACAAACATGGTAAAAATTAAACAAAAAAGCTCTGGACTTTAGGGTGGGGGAAAACCCTTGGTACTTAAGAGGTTAAATACATTTTGATTTTAAAACCAACGTTTGCTCATTAGACACAAAAGCAATGCAGCACAAAGCACGCAGTGCCCCTCCACGAATATTGGCACCCTGGGTAAATATGACCAAATAAAGGCTTTGATCTTTTATTCAAACAATAGATAAAAATACTCTGCTCTCCTCCATATCAAACAATTGCAAACACAACACAGGTCAAAAAAAACCCCAAAACTAAATATACACATTGCACAATTACTGGCACCCTTTTAGTCAATACTATGTGCTACCTCCCTTTGCCAAGATAAGTGTCTTTTCCTATAATGCCTGATGCGGTTGGAGAATACATGGCAAGGGATCCAAGACTAATCCTCCATACAGAATCTCTACAGATCCTTTAAATTTCAAGGGGAAAGCCAGACAAAGTTATTAACCCCTTAATGACAATTGCCGGTTCTGGCACGTCATGCACTAACATCAGGTTAGTGACAATGACATACCAGGACCATCATGTCTTTAAATGGGTGCAGAAAGTGATCTACGTTCGCTTTCTGCACCCAAACGGTGTTGCTGCAATGCCTCAACCTCGAGGCATTCAGCAACGCCACAATCGGCACCAGGGGCCGTGTCTGGCCCCTCCCCGGGGCGTCAACATCCGCCATACATTGTATGGCAGCGGACGCCCGTTTTAAAAGCGTTTAGGAGTCGATCAACGATCACCTCCTAAACTTAAATGGTGTCGCTGGAATGCCTCGATCAGGAGGCATTCAGCGACACCAAATACTTACCCCAGGACGCTGCTGCAAGTGATCTTCACCATCACAAGATGGCGGCCGCCTGGTAAAAAAAATAATAAAGATGAAAAAGTTCGCTAGATGGTCTCCAGACCCTCTACAGAACTCTGGCTCCACTTGAAGGTTGAATACAGGTACTGGGGTATTTAATTAAATGATTTTTATGGCAATCAAAAAGAAAAAAAACTACCAAACATCCACATTCCTTATAATGCTGCCCTGCGGTTAAATCACTCACTTCTAGAGATACCCTCTAACTAAAGTCCATGGAGGGAATAACTTCTAGATTAGGAGGGCATGATCTTTGAGCAGTGAAAGGCCAAAATATCAAGACTGCCTAAAACGGCAGCCTCCAGGTTTGCTGACAAAAAGGAAGTTTATGTGGACAAAAATGAAACAAAATTAACTTTACTTAAATGCCAATCTATATTATTGCTTACAACATTGTACTTAACACTCCAAATAAAATTGCATTTTTCCCATGAACGTCCCTCCTTGATAATATCCCATACAATTCTTACACGGTGATCTTTGAAGTGGGAAAAAAAGCTGGGGGTACGTTTCATAAATCCGATATTGTGCATCACTGAAAGTAAACACAAAACAGAAGTTGGTTGATTAATATAAACTGGTAAATAAAGTAGTGAATTGGCAAAAGCAGTGCTATATGGCTACACAACACATCATAGACCCAATATCTGCAAGACAACTTTCAGCTCAGAGAGAAGATTAAGTGATCACATCCTGGTCAAAGCAGACCTGAGTCACGCAATACCAGGTCAGAAGAAATCTTGCTCATCACTGCTAAGAAGTATGCATCACACTAGAGCCCAGCGCGGGACTGCTTTTTTTTTAATCCCGCTAATTCTTCCCCGCTCCCACAGTGTGTGTGTGTTCCACTACCGCACCTGAACTGCAGATTTCCCGCTCAGTCCCGCAAGGCTGCCCTCGTGTTGCTCCCTTGCAGCGTCTCTTCTCCTGCTCCGCCCAGGAACAAGGCGGAGTCACGGGAAGTGACATCATATCACGTGACCCCGTTTTGTTCCAGGGTGGCGCAAGAGAGGAGACACCGTAAGGGAACAGCTTGAAGGCAGCCTTGCGGGACTGCACGGGAAATCTGCAGTTGAGATAAGGATGCGGAAGCGAGAAAAAATCAGCAAGACCGCCCGCAAGTTTTTTGGCGGGTGCCGCCTCCCAATGCAGTCCTCTACATCTACACTAGTGTTAAGTATGGTGGAAAACCTCTCTTTTACACCATTTAGTTACTGCTTAATAGTTGTAGGGAATATGACTGATAGTGTTTCAAATAAGATCTGAACAAGGCAGTAGCGTACCTAGCTCATCAGGGGGGTGCCAACTTGCCGGTTCCCCTCCAGAGATGGACAGTAATGTCCGCCGCTGGAGGAGCAGGCTCACAAGGGAGCGGTATCAGAGGTCTTTAACAGACCTCCGGCTCCCTTGAGTGATTTTAAGCTGGGTTCACCTTATGTGGGGGGGTCATATTCGGTTTCGGCCAGGTAAATGCTGCATTTTCGGTTTCAGTCCAGAATTCGGACGAAACGTATTATGTTACACGCTTGCAGGAGATCTCCTTCAGTGTCTAATAATACTCGCCTAAATAACGTCAAGCATATTCCAGCCGTTGGACAAATAACATCCCCGCAAGACTGCTGTGGGTTACACGAACCTACATAAGAGACTTAGGGCAAACGTAACAGCAACCTCACCTGAGGTGGCGCCACATTCTGCAGCAGAAGGGGCGGGGCGGGGTTCCTCATTAGAGTCAGTTTCGTTTTACTAGAAACGCTGTAGACTAGCGCCGCCCTCGATTGTTCTCTTCAGCTCCTCCCTTTTTATACTGTATAGTATGTAATATCGTTAATGATGGCAGAAGCCGCGCCCCGAGACACTCCTCTCAATCTCAGCGTTCTCTGGCGTCATTTTTCGGCGGGCAATTCGAAGCTGAGATTGAGTTGTGAAGAGACGTTGCTAAGTCCTATCGGACCTACTTGGCCTGTCGTTCGGCTATTTATGGGCGAAAGGTGGGGGCCGCCGGTTTGTTTTCTTCCAAACCCTGCTTTACTTTATCGAAACGTGTTAAGAAATTATACCGTAGATTCGTATAGCCGATGCTCCTTGCCTTTTCTTATGCAGTGACAGCGGCTTGCACTGTCGCCTCAAAATGCTGAAGCAGAGTACCGGGAAATAAATCACGTAGGATGGTGACAGAGTTGGCAGGAGAACTGCAATTTCACTTTACATTGTGAAGGGCAAACTTCAGTGCGATTCTGCTCCAGGAATAGACTCTATGGTACTGCATAAAGCATATATAAGTCCATGATTTCTTTTATTTTATATTCATCTTACTAATTGAACTATACATTGAATATACAGGGCTAGTAATATTGAAAGGAAATCTGCAATGGAAAGCCCTTTCTAATGTATAGTGAATTCATAGAGTTCTCTGACCAACTCCCGCTTTAGTGAATAAACCCCCAGAATTACTGTTTAATTATATTTTTTGTTGTTTGTAAGACAGAAAAAAACAACTTGTTTTTGCCTACTGCCAACAGTAGTGTCTCTATTCTCTTCCTTTGCGATAGATCCTGATCCCTGCTGATGGGGGGAAGTCCAAACTGTTTATACAGCCTGATCTCCTGCGGAGCAGCATAGTGATGCAAAAAGGCTGGATGTACTGATACTAAAGAGTCATGCTGGCCTTTTTGGGAATGTATTTGTATGTCCATAGGGACACAGGTTAAATTAATATGTAAATGCTAGGGAAGATCCCTCAAAACAAATAGATAAAGATAGCTGTGTGAGAAATACAAGAACAGAGGCATGATGTGCCTGGCATGCCGATGGTCGTAAACAAACATGGTAAAAATGACACAAAAAAGCTTTAGGGTGGGAACTGGGAGCGTGATTTGGGTCCCCAGCTCGTTGACTCGGACTGGGACAAGATTCTTTCCCTTACACATAAGGGTGTCATTTCCAGTAAGGCACAAGAATGCTCCTTCAAATTATTATCCAGGTGGTATAGGGTCCCACTAGCAGTGCACCACTACCTCCCACCACTTCCTAAATGTGGTGTTTTACCTCCCAAACCCGACAAATCCAGGCATGGGGGGTATCACTGTACTCGAGAGATGTTACTGAACACATATTGGGGTGTTGTTTGATAGTGATGTATACCAAGAGCTGTAAAACCATACCTGAAGCACAATTTTAGTGATAAAAACACAAAATAAATTACTACCACAAAAGTTGACAAAGACTGGTGGTAGAATTAGGGTGTCTGGGGGTGTCTAGTTTAATATAAAAAACCTATACAGACTGATACTAGAAATGACTACAAATCAAAGGTAAGAACGTGCTGCAAGAAATACATGATCTGAATATCAGCTTGATTCAGTATTCGCCGTAATCATATGCAGTGTTGTTTACAAATAACAGGGGTGTGGATTTTTTTAAAAAAAATGGAAAGAGTTAAAATGCTAGCATTTGAAATACCCTGGGGTATCTAATCTTCAACAATATATGGTTTGATGGGGTAAATTGCATTGGCCAGCTTCAAAGATACCCATAATAGCACATGGGTGAAGAATTACCAGATTTGGAAAAATGGTTTTGAAATAGCAAAACGATACCTGTACTTATTGCTCTTTAGCGTGCAAAAAGCATAAAAACATTAGGTATTTTCTAAACTCAGGACAAATAGTAGAATCTATTTAGTACGTTTTTTCATTAGCTTTTTGGATGAGTAAAAGATTTTTGGGTAAAAGTCAGAAAATGTGGGGGGGTTTTTACATTTTTCATCATATTTTATTATTTTTTTATGGGAAATTACATAATATGATCAAAACAATGGTATCTGAAGAAAGCCCTTCTTGTCCTGAAAAAAACAACATATAATTTGTGTGGGTTCACTAAATGAGTGAGGAGAAAATTACATCTAAACACGAACACCACAAAAGTGTTAAAACAGCCTCGGCCCCAATGGTACAAAAGGTAAAACACAACCTAGTCCTTAACCCCTTAAGGACAATAGGGGTTATTACTCGTAGTATATTGTGGGACGATGGCTCTTTTAACATTTTTCAATGTTGCTGTTTAGCAAACACGGATCCACTGTCCCCGGATCCACGGTCAGCCTCACTTGTGAGGCTTCCGTGGATGCTGCAAAGCCGGTGATCGCTGCATTTTCGCGGCGATGCAGCTATTTAACGGCAGCCCGTACATGTACGGGCATTGTCGTTATCACGTTGCATGGCAACCCCGTACATGTACGTGTATACTGATATACTGATATGTACCAATTCTCCACTTCAAAATGCCCAGTATAATGGACATCAAATGTTTATTATTTTTTATATAAAATCCTAAACTCAAGTAAAAATTTTATTTTTCATACTTTTTCTAAACTACAAGAATAGATTTTGATATTATTAGATCAGTTATAACCACATCTGCATGTGTTGTTAAACTAAAAGTATTACGATCGTTAAGTCACAAAATCTTGTATCAAGGACTGTTGAAGTGAGTATTTTCTCAGAATTTGCCATTTGCAGAATGTATTGTTTTGATTTTTCTTTTTTTGGCCTTTTTTGGGCTTTGTTATTTTAAATGTCAACAGATAGTTTCTTCAAAGTCCATTTGATTACCAAACGAATATGTTTTTAAAAAGAGGTTCTAAGTAAGTACACAAAAATACAGTTTGTTTTATGTCACTTTTTTTGTTTGCAAATTATGTCTTTTTCATAGTATTTTTATAATGGTTTCTGAAATAGCAAATTACGGAAAAATCACAGTACAAGTGAAAGGTTTTCTCTTAAATGACAAAGAAAATTTGACATTCACTGCATTGGTGTAAAACTTTCAGATAAGGAAGGAAACAAATATTAATATATATAGATATTTAGTAAAGTCAAAGAATATGATACAGCCCAGGCACAACATAATTGCAAGTACTGATTATGATACCTGGGAACTCTCCAGGTTCCACCCAGAGTCTCCGAGAAAAGCACCGCTTCTCCAGTTTTGTTGGTTACTGTGCTCTGTCTCTAGGTTACTGGAGCAGTATTTAAGCATGCCCTATTCTCTTTCCACTCCCATACAAAGTTATGCTACCCACCTTTGTATTCAGACCAGGCCCGGACTGGCCATCGGGCACACCGGGCATTTGCCCGGTGGGCCGGGCCGTGGCAGGGCCGGATTGACTTAGGGGCTGATGGAGCTGCAGCTCCAGGCCCCTACCTTAACCCCTTGACTGCTAACGACGGCATGGTGCCGTCGCTAGCAGTCCCAGTCAGGTGCTAACGACGGCACCATGCCGTCGCTAGCACTATCTTACCTTGATGGAGGTCTGTGGACCCCCATCACCACCTACCCCGGCGATCTGCCCCTCATACTGAAGGGCATCACCGGGGCCTCCCGATCCGGCCGGTGGCGGCACGCGCAATGACGCGATGACGTCACCGCGCAACTTTATTAATAACTGACAATTGTCAGTTAAAGCGGTATGGGGGCATGCTGCTTAGATGCCTGTATCTCAGGCATCCAAGCAGCTACAGACCCCCACCATATACCGTTGGAAAGGTAATCGCCTCACCTTTCCAACGGTATAATGCTTGTGAATAATAATAAAAAATATTAAGTTAAAAAAATAAAAATGTAAAAAAAGTTAAAAAATTAAATTATCTAAACATAAACTAGTTTAACTTTAAAAAACAAAAAAAAAGTTTAAGTATTCTAGCAAAATGATCACTGTGGTAGCCAATGTTACCACAGTGATCATATAGCTATAAAAAGTCACATTCCCTTTTTAAAAAATGGCTGATAGTAAATTTTAACCCCATGATCCCTTTGATCATGGGGTTAAATTTAGCCAATGGTAAAGGGAAGAAATGTTTTAAATCCTGATTAACTGTAAATATTAGTAAAATCAGCCACTTAGCCTGTGCGGTACGTGAGTAACCAGCTACTTGCATTTTTACTGCAAAACTTATTTTTGCTGTAAAAGTGATTTTATTTTCTCCCTTTACGATCATCTCTTTGGGACTGTAAGGGGAAAGAATGGTGTGTGCTTCTGTGAGTGAATGTATGGAAAGTATGGTGTGTGCTTCTGTGAGTGAATGGAGATATGAAAGGCGTGTGAATGATCAGTAATTAGGGTTGAAGCCTTGACGTGGCATTACTGCTCACGTAAGAAGTAAAATTATGCCACAAAAAGTACACATTTGCAAAAACTACACCCCTTGACGCATCAAATGAGGGGCTGCGTGTGTTTCTAGTACAAACCTGGAGTGCGCAAGACACAAATGAACATGTCTCTATGGTTAGAAAAAACATATTTTCTAGCCAAAGCGACATATTCCGTCATTATTTGTGCACTCAACTTTTGTCCTAGAAATACATGTAGCCCCTCATTTGAACCTCCAAGGGGTGTAGTTTCTTGAAATGTGTACTTTATGTACCCTAATTTAACTTCCCAGATGTCTAGACCACTTTATCTTCCGAAATGGCAGATTTGAGAATCTTGTTAAAAAATTGTCTTAAAACATTTAGGGGTGATGGCTGCATTTAGACAGCTCTAGAGAGCCGGGAAGTTACATTAGGGGTTAAAATAGGCCCAGTCAGGACAGGACTGACTGGGCCTATGCGGCCTTTACAGCCGCATTAACGCAGGGCATAAGGGGCATCTGCCCCTTAAGCACGCTGCAACTGCGACCGGGTCCACCACTCTAGGGGGCCAGGAAGCCCCCACCAGGGCCGGCCTTACGGGTATGCGGCCGCACACAGTTTAAATTAAAACATCTGGGGTTTTTTTTTCTTTATTTAACATCCTCCATGTTAAATAAAGTTTTTTTTTTAACTGGGCCTAGTTTAAGGTGGGGGCATGGAGCTGCAGCTCCATCAGCCCCTAAGTCAATCCGGCCCTGCCGTGGGCCCGGTTGCAGTTGCTGCTTGCTCAGGCAACAAGGTAAGTAGGGTGAGGGGGGGTGCAGTGAGAAGGGGCAGAGGGGGTTAGATAGTGGGAGAGGGCATAGATAGAGGGGGTACATAGTGAAAAGGGGAACATAGTGAGAAGGGGCAGATAAGATGAAGAGAGGGGGTAGTGTGAATGCGTATGAGAATTAATGAATTCATGTGAGGATGAATTGCTTGAATGATTTGTGAGACTGCATTAATGAAGGATGGGCTTTAACAATAAATAAAAAAATAAATAAATAAAAATGGGCTGCTCAGGCTTAAATGCCCGGGCCTATTTTTTGTCCCAGTCCGGGCCTGATTCAGACAACCCCTCTCACTTAAGCCACTTCCCGTGAAGAGGAAGGGCATCGCCTGAACTAAAAGGTTCCCAGGTATGCTGATTATACAATGTCCTTGTGAAAAAACTGATATGTGTGACTAGTAATAATAATACTGAATCATTAAAACGGCACATACTGTAATCCATAGTGTACAGTAATTACTTAAATGATTAAGAGTTTTTGTAAGTAAAACTAGGAAAATAATAAATATTATGAGAATGTAGATATATTTAGAAAATTGTCAAAAGCCAGTCAAGCCAATGGGGACTAGAGCTCAATTATGGTTGCCACCTCTCCAGGTTTCACCTGGATGGCTGATTTCGCCATAAGGACAAGAGCAGATAGCTATCTAAGCTTTTTTGGGGTACTCAAATATATTGAGAAAGATGCTCACAACGACCCTGTTGCCCCATAACTTTCAACAATTGAAATATGCAAAGAGGCATATTTTTGTTTTAGGTATACCTTGATCTTAAGGTATGGATCAAATATAGGGTTTTACACGACTTTATAACCTCTTGGTAGCTATTTATGCATTGGAGTAAGGCATTTAGCAGAATAATAATGTGTTTTATTTACACATTTTAATTTATTTATATTTTTGGTTTACATACAAATTAATGTGACCCTTAATGCTGAAGGGTACTTCTATCAACCAGAATTCTGAGCTCCAAAAAAAGAGGGATTTAGGTCCAACAAAGTGTGTGAAAATCAATATACCGTCCTTCTGTGGAAGACAAACAATGGTTAATGAAGAACACATTTAGATTATATACTGGTACTAAAGAAGCCTGAATGCAACACAGTTTACATTTTTTATTTTACCCAACGGTAACATAATGGTTTCTCAGTAGAGTAAGGACAAAATATTTTAATTCATTATGATATTTCTATGGATCACACATTAACCCCATAGCATCCTTGAAAAACTTGATAATAAATCCTGTATAATAATGAGTGTTATTTTTGAGGGAAAATACCAAAGCTAACTACTTTTGTCTTACATTTTTAGTGTCACGATCGTTGTCCATCTGCTGTAAAATAGATGTCTTCTGGCATATAATCTGTTTATACATTGAGTTATTGAGCCCATTTTCTTCATGGAATGAGTAAAGCTACAGTAAATACCCCAGGAGAGTGCTAAATGTGGGCTATTTTAATAATATACTTGCCCTTATCATTTTTCATTAGACACAATGCAAACCATGAAAGTGTTATTAATGAGTGTATTATTTCACAGCTTACTTCTCTCCAGGGGCTATATTTCATTTCTAACATTTTCCAGCTGAGTCAAGAATCATAGCTCCTTCCAGGAGCCCTGGAGCTTCAGATTATGTTGGAGACACAGAGAAGTGCCTTTAGAAATTGCTTCTTGCACCCAAGGCTGAAGGAAAGATCAACAAGAGAGAAATAGTGTGACTAGCCCAAAAAGCGGAATTATATCTGCTAGGATGACTCCTGTACACATTATTTTAACATCTGTTTATATTATTATTATTATTATTCTATATTGGTTATAGAATGCAAAACAATATTAAGTGAAGTAAAGTAACATCAGCACATGGCACAACCCATAAACATATACAAAGTTAAGAGTAAAGGAAGCTTCTACATGGATTACTCTAGTGGCCTGGAAGGGGATGCAGTGGTCCCTGCCCCAAGACTGAATTAAGGAGCTTTGGGCTCTGGAGCACAGTATTTTGGATTTCTTGTTTCTTGTTTCTCTGCTTTCTTTTTACACCTCACATCTGACATCTTTTTTTCTCACTTTTTTATATCGTCTGTATTGTCTGCTTTTTATATTTTTCATCCTCTTTGTAAAACTGTTCTGCCCCAACCCACACATACATATACACACACACAACATACAGTATCATCAAAGTGGAATGATACAGTATATGACCCAGGAACATACGGGGAACATACTATACTACATATAGTGTAGTATATCCATTATTTTTGATTGATATACTACACTATATATATATAGTGTAGTATATCAATCAAAAATAATGGATATCCACATTAGACCAATAGAGTGATCACTCACATTTTCCAGAGAGTATACTGCTCTCTCAAATACCTGCAGTCAAGTAGGGTCATCATGATATATATATATAACTTGTTATCTGATCTATAATGTGACCTGCTTTTTATCCTGCAACTAAAGTAAGTTAATTTTGCCTTCTCTCTCTTTTCTTTTTTTTGGTAAATGAATTGCTTTGCACCAGCTGTTTTGTGTTAACTTCTGCTTCCTTGGTTCTGAATTAATTCACAATAACAATTTCAGGTTAGGGAAACAGTAACAGCAGGAGCACCACAGGGAAATTTCTGTCCATTCAGAATGGTGAGGGTTTTCCCCCCCAAAGGCTTCATTGCATCCCACAGTCATTCTACTAGTTGCATAGAATAATAGACTCATAATGTAAAAAGTTTACATAAAGAAAAAAAGTCTTGGCCCAATAGAAAAAAAGTAATAATCATATCTAAATGTAATATTTCTCCTTAATGCATTTATCATATCTTGTCTTGCTATGTGATGCACCTTATACTAGGCAAATAAGAAAAGTAGGACTTTTATTTAGAAAGAAAAAAACTATTTTATTGATGCCTCACTTGTCTACCAAGTGTACCTATAGGGACCATATGTCCACACATTTTTTGTTATTCCTCTGGTTTCCAGATTCTATGGGAGGCTAATGAAAAATGAAGTAATCTTACTCGTGCCTATGACATATACAGTGCTGGAGTGACTAACCAGATGCACAAGCATCTCCATCCAGATCTACCTGCCCCAGCATCCTTACAAGAATTGGTCTGGTGTAAGGCATGGCAAAAAATCAAATTAAAATAATGCATGGCCATTTAAAAAGCCCTACCATGCCGTACTATACTGAAAACAATGCCACTAATCGTATCTTTCGGTTTACAAATTCAAGAAGATGAGTGAGGCTTCATTAGCCTCTTTTAGAGGTCCCATTCACAACTTTTTATTAATGCTCCAAAGCAATAACCAAAAACTAAGTGAACAGTTGAAGAACTTTCCATGTTTCTACCCCACTCTCTGTAAGTACAGGGTAGGTGATGTGTCTTTGATTCCATATATCAGATTACACAGATCATAGCGAGTATGCTTCACGTAAAAAAAATCAGCAAGGCACAGTTGCTATTCAATGCCTCTGGGATGTTTTTTAATAAGATAATTTAAAAGGCCACTATCCAGACAAGCAAAAAGTACATAGCAGAACAAAGTTGGTTTTAGGAAATATTGTCGATAACTAGTACATTTGAAATACGTAGTAAAAGAATTATTGAGACTGCTTAGTTGATATGTTGTTCTATTGGAAAAAAGTAAAACATAGAATAAAACATTCCTTTAAAAAAATATGACCCAACATTTTAAAGATGAGAAATGGAATAAATCTATTGACAAAACAGAGCTTACCAGATGATTAAAAACAAATGTAAGAACTGAGACTTAATTGAACGCAAAATGTAACTTAAAACGTTGTATATATTTTAGAAGTTAAATAAGTAAGTTGATACAGGATTCTAAAAGGTGGTTAACTTGGTGACTCTAAACTACAGGAATATCAGCTTTAAATATTATTTGTTCATTTTTCATCAAAAGAAAAGGTGGCCGCTGATCTGGGACAGGCTTGGTATCAGCGGACCTGTTTCATTTTCCTGGAAATCCCAGTCTAGCTCAATCCCATGTCCTAGAATGAAAACGTGTTGCACAGCTTGCATGTGTTCAGAGTGAGCACGTATTTCACATACACGTAAGTCTGCATGATGATGACGGAGAACCACTATAGAGGTGCTTGTGTACATATTAAGTCAGAGTCGGGATTAGCTACCATCTGATGAGCAAAGAGATAAGCTGCCTGTAGAGGGAAGTCGCGCATAGTTAAATGTATATTTAAACTGCTTTTGTATGACAAATACAAGTATGTGAAAGAAAAAAAGATAGTGTAAATGTTTTAATTACTGTGCATAAATAGTCAGTCACATTCTCAATGAACCCCTCTCCCAAGTGTCACTGTACCCTAACAATGAAAAAAATGCAGTCATCAAAGACAATACCAAAAAAACAAATACGTAACGCCAAAAAAAATTTATAATGTGTGTAAAATTATTGTAAAATTATTGTATGTGCCCTCTATTGGTACATTAGTAGATGTTTGAGGAATGGATCTTTGTGGATGTATCTACATCTGAGCTCAATGACACACAAAGGGTTAATATCATGTTTAGAACGTCTGTTTCTTAAATAAAACTCTTATGATGCGTTTCTTGTTGCAAGGTATACCTTGGGCAGATGTGCAAGGCACTGATATAGTCTGACTGTGGTTGAATAATTGAGTATGCTTCCTCTCGTGCAGAAGATGGCTCTCCTTAGCTAATGCTGCAGCAATCCAACTACATCACTTTTGGACATTAGCCTGTTTGCTAGATAACATGTTAAAAATTAATGCAGAACACTTAGAGACAAAGCATGTCAAACAATGCCATTCAAAGCAGTCAGTAAAATGCCTGTAGTCAGGCTGTATATGATGATTACAAATAAGTGATTCAATTACTGTTCATACACATTCAAAATGGAACCGTAATTTAATCATTTTGTAAAATCTTGCATATAGATATTCACTGTATATTAATTTTGTCCCCTTGTAAAGGGCTTCTGCTGGATCCCCACTATGCCTCTTTCCCCTTAGCTCCTAAGCTTGCAAGAGATGTGTTCAGCTGGGCCTGCCGAAGCTCACGTGTGGTATACTTGCCTCCAGCAAGCTCCAGCTCTGCCTTGCGTGAGAGTTCCAGGGGATTTAACGAGACACTATGCACATTGATATCAAATCAGCTGCTTATTTTGTGCAAAGATGTGTTTACTTGCTGAATAATATAACCACCCAAGTATAAACCAATTTCACACATGTAAGCGTTTCATTTAGATCCAAAACATGCTACATGCATAGAGTGGGGTACCTCAAGATATGTTGTAGGGAGCAAAACTGGCCATTTATGCCTCACACTTACTTTTATTGTCATAAATATGATGTGCTGCCACCGACTAAATACACATGCTCACGAAGTATAGATAGGAGGATGCAATCACTATATGTTTATCCAGTAGCAGGCAGCATATTCTTATGCTTTTGCAGCCTGTATAGAGCAAGCAGTTGCCGTTGCAAGCAGAATGTGAAGTGTCCATTGACATTACTGAACCAGAAACTAAAACAATAAAGTAATTAAAACAAGGTCCTTTAAATTTATAATGTCACATTTGCAAAAAAAAATTACCAATGAAACACTATTGTTTGCCCAACATTTTGGCAAGTCGAAAAATCCCTTAATTAATACTTGCAGGGCTGTAAGATGCACAGATATTTAAATACGCCTGTAGTCAAAGACATCATACGGTTTAACTAAAAAATGTATTAGGGGTAATGTATAAAAGGTATCACAAACGCAAGATAAGTACAATGCTGAAAACTCTGCTTCTGCACAATATGTATAAACAGAATTAGTCTAAATGCTCTAATTCTTCCATTAGCCTTTGTCACATTTTGTGTTAGTAATTTAATTACACACAAAAAATACTACCACAAACTTTCACAAAGGCAGGTGGTAGAATTAATGCATGGAGTGCATAAGTTCAGGTTTCCAATAGAAACAATGTCAAAACCTACGGCAAAATCTGGAAACACCAAATCTCAGGTCCTGTCATTTTACAACTCTGTCATCACTTACATCAACAATTATTAAAAATTTTGTCTTGGTGTTAACATATACAAGCCACAGTTCAATTCGCTTGACGCCCGGGACATGCAGTTCCGGGGCGCCGGGCAGGCATCAGGGTTAGGATGCAGATCCTCCGCAGCGGTGCAGGGGACCTGCATCCTACTTCCCACGAGGGGAGTCCCGGCAAGGGAGATTGTTAAAGCAGCAGCCGGTGAACGTCCGCACGATGCGTTTTACCTTTGCCCCCAAGACTTACCAGAGCAGACTCCCGGGTGTCTTGCGGGGCCGGCGGGGAACAACTATGCAATACGCGTATACAACTTCCGCTGAGTGCCGGCACAGGAAGTTGTATATGCGTATTACGTAGATGTCCCCAGCCGGCCCCGCAAGACACCCGGGAGTCTGATCTGGTAAGTTGGGGGGGCAGAGTGGCAGCTGTCTCGAGGGGGGGGACAGAGTGTCAGCATATCGCGGGGGTGGGGGCGGACAGAGCGGCAGCATATCTCGGGGGTGGGGGGGACAGGGTGGCAGCAATATCTATTACAAAACTTTTTCTTTAAAAAAGCATCTAACATTTAGGGTGCAGCCTATATCCGAGCCAATACGGTATATATATACTGAGTCTGAGTTGAGCCATATTTTGATATAGTATTAATTATGTTCAGAGAACATAACATCAGGGTCAAATCATTTAAAAGGTTTGTTGGTATGTTTGTATTCATGCCGCTATCTAACTTTGGTCTCCAAATGCATCCAACGCACAGCGTTCAGATTAATTTATATCATATTGCTCAGTGTTGCACACAGCTAATTGTCTAAATATATATTAATTAGATAATGTGTGTAACTCCGGCAGGTTAATAACCCTCAAGGACTGTGCTTGACAACCCCGGTATGTATGATTAATCTTTAGTTATGTGCACTAAGCCATCTTTATCTAAGATTAAATTAGATATGTGATATTTATTGGATGATTTAACTGGATAAATGATAGAAAAAATAAAAGGATAATATGACGGGTATGTAGTCATTATTTTGAGATTGACCTCTGAAATACACATAGTTGGAGAGTGAATGTAGAGGAACAATCTGAGGTAGAGCTATGTATATAAGATAATTAATCTACTGTTGAGGGCCTAATACCTCGAGAAGCCCCAAGATGACCACATCAGTCTTTTTTCCCCACGTTTTTTATTCATGTTGCATGTTTTTGAGCAGCATATGTAAAGTTCTGCCTTTGCAGTATGTGTGAAGCATAATCTTACAGAAAAGAATAAGTTACTCAGTTATGCATCCAACAAGTGAGAAGTATGTGTTCTGTAGAAATTGGTCAATTGTGTTATCTTAGTTCTAAATAGTTTAATACAGTTAAATCACATAGGGCCCTTCTAATAGAGAAACAGATACATAGTGCTCCATATTCAGCCATACAGAATGCCAACTCTCTGTATATCAATTCTGTTTTATACTAAAAACAATAGAAATATAAGCGCTAGTAGACATTAAACGTTGTATTTATATATATATATATATATATATATAATATATACTATATATATAACATATATATATAGCTTTGGAGCTTGTCAGATTTCAGGAGCCAAGTTAAAGGTAATATTGCAAAGTAGGCTTTCTGTGGTGGAGACGAAATAGTATTGGAGCCAGCCACAGAAATACTCAATACAATGACTTTCAAAAGGTTAGGACATCAATAACAGAGCGCAGATCTGGGATGGCCACTCCAAAGCTTCTCTTTCATTTCATTATATACATTTTGCTCTCTTAATTAAAAAAGAAACATCTTGTTTTCTTTGACCTTTTTCTCTGGCCTTCTGTATCAGTTTTATATTTATATTAAAATTGTGGTTCAGGGGGATTTGAGATATTGGTGACTTTTGTACACTAACATTTGTTGTTTACCATATTTGAATCATGAATTAACTAAATTGTTTTATTGGTAATGTTATATCTGTAAAATTAGGCACCAAAACGGATTTCACAGCACAAGGTGCTTTCGGACGATCCAACAGTTGTGGATTGCAACTCTCAGTATAGTCAACAGCCAAAGGAATATTTAGCACCTGTTCAGGTAACCTAAATTTATGTAACCGTATTACCGTGCATTATCGTACTATGTGGTTAGAGGAGGTGTCTTGTACATGTTCACATCCATGTTGTCATGTAATGCTAAAAAAGGCTGGCTGAATAGAGCGAGGACAAGAACACATCTTCATAGAAGTTGCGAAGCCTTTAGAGCAGGGGTGTCCAAACTGCGGCCCTCCAGCTGCTGCAGGACTACATCTCCCATAATGCTCCTTCAGCTAAGGGGCTGGCTGAGGAGTGTGGGAGATGTAGTCCTGCAGCAGCTGGAGGGCCGCAATTTGGACACCCCTGCTTTAGAGCAAAATGTGATCTAAAACACAGTGTAGAATATGAACTGATATAACTATTCTAGTCGGGCCCAACTAGAAATAAAACCAGCTCTGGAAAACACCGCCTCAAATGTAACAGTGCCATTATTGTGCGCCACTTATTTGTTGGTCCCAACCATTATAAATATAGCAGGGATCAGGCTTAGTAGCTAGTTGGTCTGATACTTTAATAAAGTATGCCCCTTGGCTGCATTCTGGCTTTTTAACCCCCACCCCCTTACAACATCTGTTACCATGGTAGCAGGCAGCCATATTAGACTGCCTGCTAATATGTTTATTTAAAAGTTTTTTTAGCACAGTTTTAACAGATAGAAGTGATCTGTGTCCATAACGGGGTTAAATTAAAGCTCATAAGTATCCAACACATTTTAAAAGGTAACCAAAATTAGATCTAATAAAAGCAAACTTTCTTCAGAGCAAATATGTTGTGGACTTTAAAAGTCGTATTGCACATATATTATACTTATAAATAGACAGCTAATGGATTCACTCATGCCCTTCATCTGAAGTTACAGATAAATAATTCAAGGCTAAAGGCTGAAAGTAATGCACTTTTACCTATGAAATGTGATTGTTTGTTTGGTGGATGCTCCACAGAGGTCAAGGGTGTGAACAGAATCATAAGTCTGGTTCTGTTGAAATCAGTGAACACACAAGCCACTTCAATGGTACACAACCTTTGAACTTTAGATGGTGTAACAACTCCCATCGCATTATAGATTGACCGGACTTCTCCTGCTGCTAGAGAACATTATGGAAAATACGCATTTAAATAATTGCTTCCCTATTGTATGCATTGTTCATAAGTGACCGTTACAAAAAAAATGGAAATCTGCTTACCCTATATTTAGAACATTGCTGCACAATGGGAAGTTTTTGTAACAGTTGATTTTCTAGGTGTTCTTGTCCTTGAAACAAAACTTAACGTTTAAGAAGAAACAAGCCTTACGTGTACAAAATGTATACAAAATGAACTAAAAACGTACACCATGTGACCAGATGGTATGCTAAGAGAAGGGAAGGTCACCTCTACTTAAAATAGCTCCCTTTTTCCTGCTTTTTGTAGTGTTAGTCTTTCTAAATCTGATTTTGACCAAAAGACAAGCTGGGACAGGCCACTGGCCAAGTGCCCCCCTCCTAATAGCACTGATGGGAATAACCGCTCATACAGTCCATTCCACTCTGTTCTATGGTGCATACAGAGCTTGATGTAAAAGTGTTGACTGTGTATTCTACAGGAGACCCCATCCACGCTCTTAGTGTTAGGGCTGGTTTTCACTCCCAGACCGAAAGCCAGGAATAGCCAACTTACCGTATTTATCGGCGTATAACACGCACTTTTTTAACTAAAATATGAAGCTGAAACCCTACCTGCATGTTATACGCCGATAAATCCGGGGTCGCAGGGGTCGCAACTGTGCTGAGGCAGCCACCAGCAGCAGTCCTGGATTCCTGCCAGTCTCTCGGGCCCCCCTGACTGACAGAAATCCAGGACTCCTCTGCTGGCGGCAGCCGCCGCCGCCGCCGCTGCCTGCCTCAGCGCTTCAACTCCTGTGTTGGAAGCGTGAGGCGTTTGTCTTGGGTGCTGGCGCTTCACGCTGGGCGCCGGCATATGACGTTAGACGCCGGCGCTCAGCAGTGAAGCGCCGGCACCCGAGACAAACGCCTCACGCTTCCAACACAGGAGTTGAAGGTAAGTGACCGGGGGGTTAGGGAGAGAGAGGGGAGATCCTGAGAAGGGGGTTAGGGAGGGAGAGGG
>VKOC01010221.1:0-10981 GCA_009364415.1 Spea multiplicata
CCCCACATATAGATACAGCGTTACAGCCGGAACCCCCCCGCATATAAATACAGCGCTACAGCCGGGACCCCCACACTGTTGTAATTCCGTAGAAAGCCCCGATTGACGGTCCTTGTTACCTGTTGCCCAGACCCGGGGGTGACTGTCAGTGTGCGGGGGCTGTCGGGGTGCTCCCTGCACCTCTGTTGCCCTGAGAAGCCGAACCCCGAACCCCACACAGAGCCGCACTCACTTCCTGTGTGCCGGCGCTGGCAGCAGATCAATGCGCGCGGTGACGCGGCCAGAGAGAGTGAGAATGTCAGGAAGCCTCCACTCAAAGCCCCCCGGAGTATAGTCCCTCTCGGTACTTGCCCTCCGCCACCTGCCTCTGCCAAGCACGGGGTGCCAGGTGCAGCAGGACACGGAATGGGGCAGATTATTTCCCCGCGGAGGGATCTGCTGAGGGAGGGACACGCAGCCCCCATTAGGCTGCCCGTGATGTCAGGGGGTTGGAATGCTGGCAGCCTCCGCGGCCATGGGGTATTACAGAAATAGAGGGCTATTCAGCAACCCCTCAGCTCACTGCCCCCTCCATGTGACGGGCAACTGGAAGGGTCGCCCATTAACCCTTCCAGTGCCGGGGGGGGGGCTTCATATTTTAGGTAAAATAACTTTATTAAAGGTTTCAGACCCCAGAAAGGACTTTGCACCTTATTAACCCTTCGAGAACTGTACAGGGCAACAAAAATATTCGCAGAGGCAAAGGATTGGTACAGTAAAGGGTTAAATGAATAAATGCAGCTTTTGTTACAATGAAGTCCATAACTTCCAGACCATATACGCTTGCACATAAAGGGTTAACTGCATGTGGGGCCTGCACCCCCCCCCCCCCCGCCAGATCACTAAGAATTATTTTTCCCATAGGGGTAAATGGCCCCTTGGCTTAGCCCATAGGTAACCCGTTCCCACATATTCCCAGCAGGTGCCCCTGGGCACCTCGGAATCTGCTGAGCAAATTTAAACACAATATTTTACAAATATTACCATGACTTTACTGAGGGGGTGGTGGTCACGTGGGGCAGTCTCCCAGCAGAGGTGGTAGAGGGTAATACAGTGAGGGGATTAAACATGCATGGGATAGACATAACGGCTCCTGAAGACGAGACCGACGACTGATTAAGGTTTGAGTCTTTCCAGCAGGAGAAACGGGAGACTAGAGGGGGCCCCCGTTACCCCCGGAGACCCCGTTACCCCCGGACAGCAAAGAAATCATTAACAATAACCTGTCTGCGGCTCTATAACATCATGTACCGTATTTGCCCGAATATAGGCCGCACCTTTTAAGTCTTTAAAGTGGGGGTGCGGCCTATATTGGGGGTTTAGCGCCCGATGCCCGGGACATGCCGTTCCGGGAGCCCGGGGCAGGCAGCGGGGTTAGGATACAGATCCCCCGCAGCGCTGCAGGGGTCCCGCATCCTACTCTCCGATACGCCGAGACAGCCTCCCCTGCCGGCACTTCCCACGGGGGGTTGTCTAAGCGCGTCGCCGGTGAACGTCTGCGCCATGTACGTTAACAATCTTCCTTGGCACCGGAAGTTGAGTACGCGTACTGCGTAGCTGTCCCCCGCCGGCCCCGCAAGACCCCAGGGAGTCTGCACCGGTAAGTCCAGGGGGGCAGAGTGGCAGCATATCTGTTCCACTAAGTGTTTTTTTAACTTAGAAAGTACAGCATATACAGTATATTTAATACAAAATGCTGTTCATCTGAATTCCATATTTACAGTAGGTGTAGTGGATGCAGGTAGGTGCAGTAGGTGAAGGTAGTTGCAGTGTGGGTGCAGATAGGTGTAGTGGATGCAGGTAGGTGCAGCAGGTGAAGGTAATAGCAGTGGGAATGCAGTAGGTGCAGTGGGGATGCAGCTGCCACTTCCGGTGTGCTGGTGCTGCAGTTCCTCCTCCTCGCCGCCAGGTGTCGCTCAGCTCTCCCCCTCGTCGCGGCCGCTCTGCCCGGATATCTTTCCCCGGCAGCCCGAGGACCGTGTACCGGCTGCACCGGTCTCAGCTGTTACCATGGAGATCGGGACGGAGATCAGCAGAAAGATTCGGGTGCGGGGCTCGCAGGGGGGAACCGGAGGGGGCTGTGTGGGGTCCGGAGGCAGGGCTTTAGGGCAGTATGTGGGGGGTCCTGGGTCCGGGTTGGAGGAGGAGAGTGGGGTGGTCAGTGTTGATGTTGTGGGGGGGAGGGCTTTGGGGTGTGCGGGGTCAGGGTTAGGGGGAAAGGGTGTTTTAGTCTGTAGCCCCGGGGGGACTTGGGGGCAGATTTGTGTAACCAGCACCCGGGGTCACTGCAGACTCCAGAGTGTGAGAGCAGAGCTTGCAATCTAATCTAGCGCAGGGATGAGGCCCGGGGCCCCGAGCTCTGGTGAAATAAACGGCGGTCGGCAGTTGATTCAGTTTCTAACGCCGTCGTTAATTAACCGCCACAGGTTTGGCCCGGCAGCATGCGCAGTATTTTGGGGCGTCTGGGTGGCCCCGATCTACAGGGACTGTCACTGCTGGTGACCGAGGCCCCGGGGCCGCTGTCTGTAGATCCGGATCTTTGTCTCATTTACGTTTTTCTTACAGACGGCCATCAAGGGCAAACTCCAGGAGCTGGGCGCGTATGTCGGTACGTGTTACACGTCACAGCGATTGTCCGTCATGCTTTACCGTTATACACGTTACACGTGATCCGTGATCCCCGAATCTGTATATCTGTTTAGATGAGGAACTTCCGGATTACATCATGGTCATGGTGGCCAATAAGAAGAGTCAAGAGCAGATGACCGACGACCTTTCCCTCTTCCTCGGCAGCAACACTTCCAGGTTTACCACGTGGTGAGTGCCGGCGGCGCCCGCTAAATAGCGTTATGTTACCGGGGGATCGAGAGCCTGATCTCAGGAGGGGCACTCGTACTCACGCTGACACTCACACCCTAACGTGCCCGTCCCGAGTCCATGATGCGCGCACGCTAATAATATACTCCCGGTGTGCTACTACCTCGGGGGTCACAAACGTTACGTGACCCCTCTGAACTCGGCCTCCTCCTTGAAATTAGGGACATAGGTAAAAGTCAGGGAGTCGCCATATTTTATTCCCGCGGTAAAGCGCGTTGCGAGCGTCTCCCGTCTGCCCTCCCGTCTCACCTTTTATTGCGACGCGCAGGGAATTCTGTGATTGTTTAGTAATCTTTGACTCATGTTTTTGTCCGCAGGCTGCAGGGGGTCCTCGATAAGCTGCGCTCGGCCGCACCAGGTTAGTGACCCCTTAAATCCTTTTTTCCCCGGTGGAAATCTACGCATTCCTTTTTTCTTTCGAAACACGAGGGGGGTTCGGTGGATGCGGCATCCGTGGGGTCGTTTTTTAGGTTATTTTTTTATTTTATGAATGGGTGAAATGTTTTTCCTTCTCGCACCTGAGCAGGAGGCGCCTGTAGACGTTGAAATTTCACACCTGCACATATATATATTATATGTGTGTGTGTGTGTGTGTGTGTGTGCTGTGTGTTATTATAATGATATATGTACTATTGCTGTGCTTGGAGGAGATACGGTTAGATGTCCGCCTCCGTGTGAACGTCAGTATAACCCGCCGTTGATTGAGTTGAAGTTGTGTTCTTTCCAGAGTCCAAACACCTGAAGCATCTGAGGCTATCATCTTCTTGATAGCTGCCTTGCCTACCCGCTGCCAGACCCCTGCCCTCGATAGAGAGGATGGGAGGCCGCAGATGCTGAAGGACGGCGCTGGCCTCTAGCCACCAGACACGAAAGTAAATAGACAATCTTCAATTTCAGCACCCAACGCCTCACGGCTTCGGTAAGGATTGGTTGTTGACCTTCGCTCTCTTCTTTTCCAGTTTCTTCTCGACATTGGAGCAGCTGCCCCCTCATGTCTACAGTAAAACCCCTCAGGGAACTGTCCCCTTCAGAGGCTGTCATCGACATTAAACTTGACGTGGACGACCCTTTTAACGATGACGTGGCCTGCGTGTCCGAGAACGCCTTCCAGTCCAGGAGGAGGCCGACGGTCGCTTCCACCTACAGAAACGCTCGCCCCACGGCCCAGCTGTACAGGCCCCCCGGCAGCGGGCAGCAAGCGTACCACGACACGGAGAGCGGCAGCGCTTTACAGCGACTCCCCCCCGGCAGACTGGCTGTCGGGAGACCGGCCGCCACGAATACCAAAGCCCTGTACAGCTCCCGAGATCCAGCTAGAGTGTCCGAGACCTACAGATCTACATTACACACCTCATCTGCTAAAGTGTCTCTGGAAGTGAGTGTGAGCGGCGCTCTCGAATGAGTCTTTACTCCCTGCTTGTCTGGTCCTTTCCCGGCGTTTTGTTTGGATATGGGATACGATGGTCCCCGTAGTTTGACATTTTTGTATTCAGCGGGTAATTTTTACTTCTGTAGGATGAAAGCGCACGAAAGCGGAAGCTCCCCGTAGTAAGTTCTGTTGTAAAAGTGAAGAGGGTTCCTTTTGGTGGTGGAGAAGAACAAGAGGAGGAAGAAGAGGAAGAAGAGGAGGAGGAGGAATATATCGCTCACACGACTGGTGTTTCCAGCAGCGTCTCGGTGCCCGCCAGGCCAGAAAGAAGGTACAAACGAGACTGCATGTTCACCAGTTTGGGTCACCCTTTGGGGGGAGGTTGCCCGTGTACGTTAGACATATAGTTTGTTTATATTGGTGTATATCTCCTGGTGGTCTTCCAAACCCTGTAAAGGGACCCCCATGACTATTCAGCGCGTTTGACGTACCCTCTGCATTTTTAGGCCGTCCCTCCCGCCGTCCAAACAGGCAAACAAGAACCTGATTCTGAAGGCCATCTCCGAAGCGCAGGACTCTGTGACCAAAACAACCAGTTACACCACAGGTAGGAAAGCCCTGTGACCAGTAACAGCATGGGGGGTAAAAGTGTATCAGCGGGGGCTAAGCTGAGCTCCGAGAGGAACACAACCCAGCTTTGTATCAGCTTTTTAGATAAAGTAGCAGCCAAACGTTTGCCTCCTTCTAGGGAGCAAAGATGTAACGTGCCATGGGGTATAATGTTCTTCCAACGTACCTTCACCGTGACCTTTAAAATACCTGGCCGTGTCATAATGGAGTAAAATAAAATCAAAACTTCCTCCCAAGTATTTTTTTTTTTTTATTTTCAGCAATAGCAGCTCCCCAAAAGCAAACGGTCCCGGTGGCCCCGAGGGCTCGTTCGGAAGAGGAGCTGATTCTAATGAGGAGCCAGGCGGCCATGCTGTATTACCAGACAGATCCGCAGGGAGCACCGGAGCGGAGAGAGCAGCCCGCGGCAGGCGTGGAGACGCTTCCCACCGGAGCGGAGATAGCAGGTTGGTCCCTGTTTTTGTTCATTTTCGGGCACCACGTTCCTCGACTGAGATGCCGAGCCACATAAACATCTCAGAAAGCCCTTCTTCTTCAGGCCTAATGCCAGAGAGAGCCTCTCTGATATGTATATGGCGGATAATCTCAACACATGGAGGGCTTTTCCATGTATCGGACGACCAGAGGAACAGAATTCATCCTTTTAATTAACAGGATTAACGGGTTTTATATGGAAATTCAGATTTTAACCTGTTTTTTTTGTTTTTCCGGCCTCGCAGCGATCACGTATAACGCGTAATAACATTTCATTCATTTAGTTTTTATGTGGATTTATGTCTTCTCAGAAACCATGTACAGAAGGGACTTGTTCTCCAGGCTTCAGCCGGACCCCGAGGAGCCTCCGCTCAAAAGACAAGGTTTGGGTCCCTGTGTGTAACTAATATTACCAATTTCTGTTGGAGTTTCTACCCTCCGGGTCCTTAAATAAGTGTTTTCTAATTTTATCCTGAATTGCACAACCTCCCATCTTAATGCGTGTATAGAGCACCCTCCTGCGCATGTCTGTGTAGACAGCTAATTATTGGTATTATATATATATAAGCAGAAAGCGCTGGGATTTGTTTTCTCGGCAATGGTTGGCAGCTGCTGGCGGCTGTGCGCTGCGGCTATGGAGCTTTAGTGTTTTCACCATATTTATCAAGCGATTTCTGATCCTACTGTGTCCGGTTTCCATTAGACCCCCGAGAGGCTGAAACCCTCAGACCCGTGGACAGCAGATCCTTCATTCTGAAGAGAACGAAACTCTCTGCTCCGCCACCCCAGAGCATCGCGGCTCAGCCAGCAGGCGAGATCCAACCCCAGCCGGGACGTCTTATTCAGCCGAGGTGAGGATCTCCAAACCCAGACTGGCTGAAGCTACCCGGGACTAGGCTGCAGGGGACGGTCGCCCCAATGGCGCTAAACCCGGTGACCCTAATTTATTTTGGGTATAATGTCCCCGTTTTTTTTCCATCAGGGAAGCATCCACCTACGAGAAACCAGCAAGCCCCAAGTTCATTGTGACGTTAGATGGAGTCCCCAGCCCCCCTGGGTACCTGTCAGACCAGGAACCAGAGGAGGAACCCATGTGTTTCACAGAGGCGGGGGAAACCTATCCAGAGCCGTACAGCAAGCTGAGCAGAGCGGAGCAGAGTTATCCGACGCAGCTCCTGGCAGAGCCGCTCCACGACACAGACGGTGAGTCCGCTTTACACGTGAGCTTCTTCCAGGACACGCACTTGGTGATTGTTGTGCCCTCTGGTAGGACAGGGTTAACCGTGGGGCTTAATACTACCTGCCCCATCCACTGAAACCTTGCCGCTCTCGTACTGAGCACACATACATTATAGGGGGCATCGGTACCTGCCAGGGGTCAGTATACAGAAACCAAATACCTGTCTGTTCTTTCTTCTCAGTGTTAATGGAGACCAAGGAGAAGATTAACGAACGCTGCAAATATTGGCCGGCGTGCAAGAACGCAGACAGCTGTGCTTACCACCACCCCACGGCGCCATGCAAGTAAGAGCCCTACATACCTGCACTAGCGGGTCTTTCCTTTCGCTGTCTGTTCTGTGTTTTGATGAACCCTCTGTGGTCTCTCCAGGGCTTTCCCCAAATGCCGATTCGCCGATAAGTGCTTCTTCATCCACCCGAACTGTAAATACGACGCGAAGTGCACCAAAGCCGACTGCCCTTTCACGCACGCCAGCAGGCGTTTACCTGCAGCTCCTCTAAAGCCAGGTAACCCTCAGTCTGCTTTCTAGAAAACATTCCCGCGGGTGCAAGGGCTGCTTCATCGTGTTTTTTTTGTTTTTACTCCAGTACCAGGTACACATCCCGCCGCTCAGCAGTGCCGTTACTTCCCAGCATGCAAGAAAACCGACTGCCCGTTCTACCACCCCAAGGTAACGCGCGCCTCGTCAAAGTAATCTCCGTCGTGGATGTTCACCGTCCTCGTTCTAACGCTGGCTTTTGTCTGTCTCCCGCAGCACTGCAGGTTCAGCACGCACTGCACGCGGTCGGACTGCAAGTTTTACCACCCGTCATCCTCGGTTCCACCCCGCCATGCCCTGACGTGGATTCGCTCACAAGCCAGGTAGGGCTTCTGCTCTTGGGTTCTCTTTAGTGCATGCAGGGGGGGGGAGTCTGTCTGTCTTAGCCGTCATGAAACAGGCTTGACGCGGTTATATATCATTTTTGTCTGTGCCATAACATGAAGTTTTGACCTTATTTTAGACCTCATGGTCAAAAATTGCCCTGTATTCACGAGCCGCTACCTTGTCGCCCTGAGATATTTGTGATAATAGAATTACGGAGGGTCAATCTCTAACGCCAGAGGCTTATGCGTCGTCCGCTAAAACAATGCGGGGAGAGAAAACAGGAAGCGGCTTCCAACTTCCTGCTCGGGCCGACCAATGGGATTCCAGTGCAACCTGCACTGAGGGATTGTGGGAAACGGAGTAATATTTGCATGATAAACCTGTATATTAGAGACAGAAATATAATTTGTGACCTTTGTTTTTCTCCTCAGTGACTGACCGCGTAGCGGGAGAGGGTCCAGGGTCCGTCTCTAACACCAGCAAGGAGGAGGAAGAAATCAGACAATTTACAGATTTTTGGTTTACCTTTTTTTTTTTTTATTTTATATTTCTGTGTTTTTAGATTCTATAGTAAAAACTTTTGGGGGCGTTTTCTGTGATTATTCTGTCAGGTTTTTTATATGCCCCGTGCTTAGGGATGGGAAAAGATCTCAACCATTAACCTTCTAATTTTTTTTCCCTGTATTTTTATAAAACAAACTGGAACGTCGCTTGTTATCTGACTGCCTTCATAAAACATTTTATTTTTAAAATACAGGTTGCCTGTTTTCATTCTTAAGCTTGAAGTTGAACCTAACATTTGGCCAAACATCTATTCCAAAAATAATTAACCAAAAAAATCACCCATCTTGCAGGCGCGAGACCGGAAGAACCGGCGCGTTCTCTCTCTTTCTGGTCCGTAATAGAAGGGTTTTGATGAAAATCCCGGCAATAAATATGAAACACAGAAGGGCTGATCTTAAATTTATTATGTATCAGTTGCTATAATTGTTAATTTTCTAGCTAGCGTCCCCTGCTTTGGCACTTTTTCCCAAGCTGGACATCTTTAGAACTTGTAAATAACTCTCTCTCTCCTGCATTTACCCCAATTTGGTCTGAAGGTCCTTCCTCGGATAATTGGTAGCCCAATACTGACTCTTAGTAGCCCTTCTAGCAGACACCCCAGCAGCAGTAGACAAACGATTAAGGAATGTCGGAAGGATGTGTAGGAAATTATATTTATCGCTTTTTTTGTTAGGATAAATGCACCCATAGCCCCTTCGGCGACCACAACGATCTACCGAGGGGTTAAAATACACAGCCTATATAAGAGCTGCACGGAAGGGAGAACAAGCAGCACAGATGCAGGTATGGCAACTTCAGCCTGTGACGCGCAGTCTGACTTACAAGGCAAATACAGGAGTCGTTAAACTTTGGGAGTGTAGGGAAGGCACTCGGAAAGCGAGCCGCATCCCCGCTGGCACGGCTAGTCGAACGTGGTCTTCGGTAGAGCGTTACGCCAGGTCGGGCAGGTCACTAGCAGCTGGACCGATCTTGGACCCTCGGGGGTGGCCGTGGGCTGCCGGTTCGTCCGTAAACAAGTTATCGAGCGGCCCTCTGAGAATCTTTAATACTCCGTCCAAAAAAAGATGTCCGCTTTAAAAGCCAACACTCAGTCCTCTGGACGGGGCGGACGCATGCTTTCTCCATGTGGGCTTGCTTGGAAAAATCCGCTCCTGTGGACATGCCTGCCTGTGAGCCTCCAAAAGATCCCCAAAAATAGGGGTCTCCGAACGCAGTAGTGTTGCCGCCTTATCTTCTCCGTGACTCTGCATCGCTCCTTGCAGACTCAGAGAGAATCCCCCATCGCACCTGGCCTGAGAGGTGGACTGAGCGGCCCTCGGCAGGTCGGGTCCCGTCAGTGCGGCATATGCACACATTTCCATACGAACAAGCTGCAGCGACCGAGAGACAGGGAGATTTACCAACGGGTAACAAAAATAAAATGCTAAATTCGATTGTATTGGGGTAAGCTGGAGCTTTGACCTCACCTGCAGTCGTCTCCTCCGGCGCTGACCACGTACCTGTCCCCGCTGGTGAAGCGGATATTGGTCAGGTGGGCCGAGTGCCCCAGAAAGCGCTTGTGTTTCGCCTGCGAACATAAAATACGCCATGAAGACAAAGCATGGAATGATGAGGTTAGTCGGACGGGCCGGACAATGGACCACAATTCAAAAGAAATTAAAATGCAAAGAAATAGAAAAACGAAAAAGCTCTTACAAATTTTTCAGGACAGGGGAAGTCGAATAGTTTGACCGTTCCAAAATCGTCCCCGGTAACCAGGCTTATTCCTGAGTGAGAGACGGAGGCACACGTCACGTCCGACTTCTCGTTGTGTCTGGACCAGATTCCGACCACCTCGTCTCCGAGGACGCTGGACGGAAGATGAGGAGAAAAGAGGTTTAGCTAAAAAGACGGGTCGCTAAAATTCTGAAATAGAATGGGTGAGAAAAGTCTAGAGATCGCCCCTTCCTCGGGTAGCAGAAACAGGCGAGGATAACCTTAATACTAATAATAATATCATCCCATCTATTCGGAGACATACAAAGGACGTGTGGCCGCCTTAGTGAAGAGGATACATTGTAACAGGTGCGATAATATAAATGAGGGGCTCGGCTGGATCTCGGTACGGATGCCCACCTGGTCCAGGAAGCCCACGTAATTCTGTCGATCAGGACTTGCTCGGTGAGCAGTTTCCCGGAAGGCACTTCATAGATCAGTCGCTTGTAACATCCGGTGGAGACCTTCGGATAACGAAAGAAGCCCGAGGAGGATAAGCGAAGGAGAACGTGAAATAAACGTATAATAATAATAATAATAATATGGGTGTTGTGGATCTTACTTGGGGCGGCAAACCTTATTGGCTGCGTCATAGTACGTGTTGAAACATAACCCAAAGAATACATTTTTAAGAGATACGTCGATAGCCACTGGTCTATTTTTGTTCTTTAGGAATCTCATCATCCTCAGCTGTTCTTTGGTGGCAAACCGAAGACATTTCCACAAACACGCGGCGACGGCGAAAACCACAGGAGGTACCTGGACGTAGCGGCTGTCGGCAGAAAAATCTATCTGCAGCACAAAGCTGGGGATGTCTTTGCAGTAACTGATCCGATTCAGCGACGGGCCCATCGTCAGGTCGTAGAAATCCACGGCGTTCTCGCTGGAGCCGACAGCCAAGTACTGGGAGTCCGGGCTGAACCTGTGCGGAAAGCCATCGGGGGCAAAAGCCGTTTTAACCGTGCCAAGATTCCACTGGAACCCCCGAGAAACCCCAGCGGGTGATTCTATCTATAAGTACCTGTACTGTATAGATACCTGCGTCCCCTCTCGCTGATCTCACCTGATGTCCTGAATAGCTGACCTTCTGTCTCTTTTCTTGCCCCAGATCTTCAGGGAGGTTACAAGAAGGATAATGAACTCTCCATTTCTCATGCCGATGGCTACC
>VKOC01010227.1:0-12942 GCA_009364415.1 Spea multiplicata
TGTGTTCTGTGACATTGTGTTCTGTGACGGTGTATTCTGTGAAGGTGTGTTCTGTGACGGTGTGTTTTGTGACATTGTGTTCTGTGACGGTGTATTCTGTGGCGGTGTGTTCTGTGACGGTGTATTGTGTGACGGTGTGTTCGGTGACATAGGCGTGAGGACTGTCTGTGTGTCGCTTTTCCGCTGGCCTGTGAACGTTGTGAACGTTGATGTTACCGGCAGAATGTGGTTGGGAAGTCGGAGTTCCCGGGAATTATCTGCCACGTTTCCCCCTCCGGCCCGGAGTCATTGATAGAAATGGAATGGAGGATCCCTCCGCCTCGGGTGATCCGGTATCGCCGGGCCGGTTCTGTGCCGCAGCCGGCGGTGCTGCTGTTCTTGGCCTCGGTATTCCCCCCCCCGATTATTTCTCTAAACTCCTCCAGTTTCGTTTCTTGTCCTCAGCTCCCCTTTTCCATTTTCCTCAACGTCCCCAGCGCCATCCCCGCCCCCGCTCCACCAGACCCAGCTCTCCGCTCTCCACGTCTCTCCCTAGCGTTTAACCCTTCCTGCAGGCTTCACACACACCCGCCGTATACAGCGAAAGTATCAACCCTATCGCCGCCCGCTGCTCTTGGCTGCAACTCCCATGATGCTCAGCCAACCCCTGGAATGCTGTTTAACCCTTTCCACGTCAATCATATACATTCATGCTCCTGTACCATGCAGAGGTTCTGGTCTCCACCAGGTGCGGGTTACAACTCCCATGACTCTGGGCTACATCCCCATGGTACACACTCTCATGCATGCAGCACCTGTATAAAGCAGGTGTAGAAACCCTTAATGGCTGGCTGAGGGTACAGGAGTTGTAGTCTGCAGAAGTTTCCTTATCCGATATAATCCTTCCCTGTTTAGCCACTCATGTGATGTTCTTGAGTGGCTTGACATCATAGGAGTTGCAGTCCACAGCAGATGGAAGAACTGTGTGTGTCTAACCTGTCCATTGTAACCCATATTCATTCTATTCCTGGCTGCCTTAGCATCATGAGAGTTGCAGCCCACCGCAGATAGAGGGCTTGTGCATTCCCACCCTGTCTCTAGTCTTTCAACTCAGCCTCCTTTCCTCTTCCTGCTGCTTTAGCTTAATGGGAGTTGTAGTTTCTAATCTTTCAACTCGATTACCCCCTCTTCTTGCTGGCTGCTTTAGCAGGATGGGAGTTGTAGTTCAAAGTAGATGGATGACCTGTGTGCGTGGCTACTCCTGTCCCCAGCCCATCGCTTACTGGCTGCCTATGCATCATGGGAGTTGCAGTCCCCCCTGTATGGCTATATAAACCCATCCTTTCCTGGCTGCCTGTGCGTGATGGGAGTTGGAGTCCAGAGCAGATGGAGGGCTCATGGGTGATGCAGTGCGTGCCCTTCTCCCCGCGGCTCCCTCCCCCTCCCTGGGTGCAGCCAGCTAGCTCTCCGGCAGCTCGGAGGGAGGGTCCTCCCATACGCTACGTGCGCAGCGCTCCGGACCAGACACCCCGTCCGTTCCCTTTAAACCCCATCGGCGGGGGCCGCGCAGCCAGCAGAGATCCAGCTCCGCGGACTCCCAGGACTCTCAGGCATACATGCCCGCTACAGCTGCCCCGCAGCCCGCGTCTCTTTATCCGTGCCACCCGCGTCGTGAGGACCTCCACCCCGTGCCCCTCACCCTGCACTTACCGGATCAGACAGCTGGGACTGCCGCTGCCCATCCTCCCCGGGTGACGGGTAAGTGCAGCTGGGACTGCCAGCCATTAACCCTTCCGGCACTGCACGGTGCTGGGGAGGGGGTTATCCGTGACGTGGGCACCGTGGGTTGGGGTGGCACTGACTGCGGTGCGTGATGGGCAGAGGGAGGTCCGAGAATCGGGCAGCACACGGCGCGGAGAGCATGGGCTGTACTGCGGGGAGTCGGGACTGCGTCCCATTCTCACCGGGCATGTGGTCGGTATGTTTTATGCGATGTGGCCCGCACGTGTCCTAGACTCCCACACCCATCATCCCTCGCCAGCGCTCTGCAATGAACACTGCGCCGTGTGCGATCTCTTCTAGATCTCTGGCCCAGACTCGCGGGAATTGCAGTCGCAAGAAGCATAGGGTCATTGGGCAGGCTCTGGATAGTCGGAATGGTAGTCTACAGCATACCGAGCTCCCGGGGTGCTTATATTCCTTTACGAGCTCGTTTCTATGGCTGGGATGATGGGAGTAGCAGTGCACATTATCTTATGTCACATTTCCTATCGACTTGTGCCATGGTTGGGGATGATGGGATTTGTAGTTCCCTGTATTGTTATCAGTATTGCTTTCTATGCATGAGCAGGGGAATTAACCCCTTTAACCCTGGGGCAGATCGGAGCCCCCCGGCTAGTGAATTAATGGGGGTAACGGGGATGTACCATTTAACCCCCCCCCCCATATTTCCCAGGCAGGCCCTTTAACTGTTTATATTTATCTGCACTGCCATGTGCAGGCTGCAGCTGGCACAGTCCACGCAGCTCCGGGAGGGGTGTGCACTCCGTACATGACGGGGATTGGAGGACTGGGAGAGAAAAAAAAAAGGAACCAGAAAAAAAAATAAGAGTGCGTGTGCGGGACACATGTCACGCGGCGTGTGCTTTCATTCTAAAGGGGGCGGAGTCTGCATGGGAAATGCCAAAATGTAGGAACACCCCCCCGTGTTGTTGTTGTAGTTGGTTTGCTCTAGTGTGCTGTGAGCCTGCAGTCTACGTGTGTGCATCACATGCAGCCCCGCCCCCTATATGTATACGTCATACGGACCCACTGATTCATTAATTCATATCTTTATTACAATCCTTGGATTGGGTTAAAAATTGTATTTTAATACTTAGTTTCAGCGTCTTAATGAAGCGTGTGGCTGACGTGTATCCGCGGAGCGATACGTGTACATCGCGTGGTATACCTGTTGCACCCCAGGTGTTGTGCAGTTAGGGTGCCTCCCAAGTGTCCCGGTCCAGGACGGCCAGTCCCTCTTTCCTCCCCTGATGCCCCTCTTTTCTAGGAGCGCAGAATGTTTGCTGGGTATGAGGGTATCGCAGGGTTCTATAGCCTTAAAAGCCCCCTATGCGGTGGGGGAAGGGGCTTCCGCACCCCTGGACCTGCCACCCTAGGCCAGAATACGCCCCTGGTTACTTCTGCTTGCGGCGGCTGGGTGGTGGTTCCACTCCCAGCACTCACCGTCGTGGTTTCATTATGGCAGATACTAATAAATCCTCCTTAGCCTGTTCGATTAAGAGCCGGATTAGTGGAACTGTGGTCCTGGGGGTGGAATAAAGCCCAGACATTCTATCGAATGCGGTGCCCTCGTACCTGCACACCCTCTTTGCATGCAGTGCAGAAGATCTACCAAATAAGATAGCGTGTCGCCATAACCGTTAATTGTGTCGTAATCTGCGGCTTTATGTCTGTGAAAGAATTTATATCTGGGGTGGAATAACAGTCTGGGCTGTGTTACTCGCTGTACACCAAGGGTATCGTCATTAGAGTCTGGGGTCTGCCCTTTATTATTATTATTATTTATTGTTTTATATAGCGCCATCAAATTCCGTAGCGCTGTACAATGCCCTTCATAATGTACAGCAATATCAGGCCGTGTAATATTCTACCTCCCTGCAAACGGATTAGTGAAGTTTCCTGTGTGCCCCTTTTTGCCCCATGAGGGGTACGGACTCTAAAGATATATTCGTTCGTGGAGAGGATGGAGGGTTGCAGGTTACACAGCAGCTGGATTAAAATATAATATAAAAAATGTAATAGATTCATAATAATAATAACAATCATAATGATAATAATATATACAAATATACTTCATAACATAATATATAATACATTCATAATATAATATAAAATATATAACAATATAATAGATTCTAATATATATAAATAAATATATAATAAATAATAATAATATATATAAATATAATAACATATCACATAAATATATATATTGATTCATAATAATATGTAAAAACTAAAAATATAATAAAAAAAAGTCATAATATATATTATATATATATATACTATATATTATTAATAACATAATTATATTATAGATATATAATATAATATAAAAATATGTATAACAATATACCGTAATTGATTCATATAATATGTACATATATATATATATATATATATATAACTATAATATAATATAATACAAAATATAGATCATAAAATATTATTTGATTCATAATGTGTAAAATATAATATAAAATAATCTATAATTGATTCATAATATATGTAAAAAAAAAAGTAATAATAATAGTCATAAGTATAATATATAAAAATATATAAAATATGTTATACCAATTATCGTTTGATTGCATAATAATATGAAAAATATATAATATATAAATATAATAGAATTCATAAAATATAATTGATTCATAATAGTAATAAAATATATATATAATCTATAATTGAATCAATAAGTCACTGGCTCACCTCCATTCAGAGAAAGAGAAAGAACCGGGACCGGGTCTGAACTTTGCTGAATTATATTTGTATCCAAATCTACTTTCTGTACCAACTACCCTGTGCCCTGTGATATTTACATAAAATCAATTGTCTTTTTTTAATATCTATCTTGTTTTTGGGAAAAAATACTGTTTTTTATGACCATATTGAAACTTAAATAAAAATTATATATATATATGTATATATATATATGTGTGTATATATATATATATATATATTATGTAATAATCTTGAACTACAACTCCCATGACTCCATGGATTTGTGAATGGTTTATTTATCTAGCATCGGTTACTATGGTAACTGGGTTAATATACAGTTGTTTTGCTGTGTTTAACGCGGCAGAAGCGTTATTCTGTGTCGCCGTCTGAGTTTAAAGAGACGGATGGCAGATAAGCAGGACGGGGACGGAGAGATCGTCCCTGGGATTTTACCAAAATATTTATTTTTTCGTGTGAGGTCAATAACATCTGGGTAGCGAAAGGTTAAGTTACTGCTATAGATGAATGAATGCTTTAGATTTAAAGGAACGCTCCAGCTTTCATACGGCTTAAATGCATAGAATAGCGGAGGCGTCCCTTTGAATTTCAGAGCCCCCCATATGTATTTGCCCCCCCCAGGTTATTTGCTGTTGGGCCATCCATCTGTAACGAGACCCCTTGTTGGAGCAAATATTAAATATTTCAATGTAGCGCTAAAGGTTCCGTTCCTCCCAGAAATATTCGCCCCATCCCTGATTATTTTTTTCCAGGGAATGCTTAATGGTCATGTGACAAAAGAGCAGGCAGCGATAGGCCTGTTGCCGTATCAGTGTTTCTTTGCTTTATGTCATGATCTTAACAAGATCTCCGTTTAACCCTTTGTATCCGCGTGTTTTGTCCCGTCTGAACACTGAATCATTTTATTTATTTTACGAGGGCTTGAAAGCTCATTAGGGGTGTGGGGAGGTTAATGTTTTGTCTAAGTGGGACAGGACCTTTAATCAGACCATAACACAGCTAAATATAAGAAATAATATATTTTTTTAAAATTTATTTCTCTTTTTCCCCACTTTTATACGCACCAGTATGTTATGGTTGATATCCCTGCTTGAACGCAGGTAACTCAGTTATTTGTATCTATAAATAATGACAAGTCAGGGCTTCCCGGTATTAGATCCCAGATTTAGAGAGTCCACTACATAGCATCTTCACTGCGGCCTTTTGAAGGGTTAATGTTTGGCGCGTTTCAGGCTCCGCCCCTTTTAGAATGTTCGGCTCTGGTGATTATAGAATGTGACGGGCTTCATTTCAATAAAACTTCCCGGATCTGAAAACCCATGAAATATTTATTTTCTTGAAATTGATTAATTCTACCGCACAATAAAGGGTTAAATTGGAAAACAAATCTAAAATAGAGGAAGATATAATGCACGTGTGCTAGTTAGCGCGATGCAAAATCACGAATGAAATCCCTGCTTGAAAACAGGTGATGTAATTGAGGCTATATTTGCCGATAAGTCGTGACCTGGTAGAGGGGGGGTCCGGCCCGGGGGGGAAGCTCCGGGGTGTGATCGCTGGGACGTCACAGCGTATTTATGTACAGAGATGTCAGGGGCTGGCAGTGGGAATTCTGGCACAGACAGCCGTAAACACGCAGCCTTCTGCATCCTCGCAAAGAGAATCTCCAGCCCCCCCCCGACTAAAATGGGGCAAAAAAAAGGGCATATAGTTCCGTGTAACACGGAACAGGTGTCTGTATCCGTGCAGAATGTGTGCCGGTACCCTCTGTGCATGTGGAAGTCACGATACAGCCATGTTATCCCACTAATGAAAGCATAGAATTCGCCCCATTCGTGTTTCCTGGATCAGTCCCTGGTCTGGTCTTAGATTCAGGAGCCGTATGTCTATCCCATGCATGTTTACATCCCCTCACTGTATTACCCTCTACCACTTCTGCTGTGATGCTATTCCATTCATCTACCACTCTCAGTAAGTAAGTAAAACGGTGTTACATCTTAGCCTCTGACCCTCTTGTCATTCCGCGTGGAATCTTCATTCATTCATTCTTTCCTTCTTTCATTCATTCAGTTATTCATACACACATTCATTATCTTTCATCGTTCTGAGCTGAGCCCGATGCGCGCCCCTTTGTGATGAGGAAATATACGAAGGGATCGAGGGAGTCTCGTCGGGTTATGATGTCGTTTATTTTAAAATGATGCAGGGGCCATGTAAAGTGGTGCTGGGAGACTAGGTGGGCGGCGGCCCTGCTGAAAACTGGCCTGTGATTGGAGGGTGAGGTGGAACGTGCAGCAACGCTGCTCTCACCACCCGGAGACCCAGAGAAGGGGGGCTTCACCTGAGTCTCTGGGCCAAACCAGAAGTAGCAGCAGCCAATCACGTGTGTTGTAACTGCTGCTGCTATTCCCATTGATTTTTGGGGGAGTGCCACGGAACACGTGCAGGAAGTGTACTTAAGTATGCTTCTTCCACTTCCTGCTGAAATGGGACAGAAATGGACTTTATGCTTTCAAAAATAATAATAAAAAATATTAAATAATAATAATAAAAAATACTAATAATAATTTAAAATGAATAAATATTCCCCCGTCTAGCATTTGAAGGGTTAAAATATAGTTTGAGCTGAAGGTCTGCGGGTGAAATGTTTGAGATTCTTTTATATTTTTACCCCTTTTGCCTCCATTGCCCCCAAAAATCTGCCTCTGTCAGTTGTTGTAATAATTCCGAGCGAGGCGTGTTGTGAGCGAGGCGTGTTGAGAGCGAGGCGTGTGCATTGTTTATTGTGTAACATGCTAAACATGCGCATTGATTCCCGTGACCCGGTGCCTGGGTGATGAATACTTTTGATTTTTTTTTCCTCCCCACTTTCTCTGCTCTGCAAGCAAATCACATTCACGTTCGGAAGGGCCGCTTGTTTACAGAAGGTTCTGGAAAAAGGGGGCGGATCCACTGTGGAAACAACCCCCCCGCCTTCATTACCATATTAACTCCTTCTCTTCCGGGGCAGGCTGCATTTCTTTCTAAAATCAGATTTTTCAAACCGGAGAAACGTTGCATGCTGCTATTGGTGGGGCGCGACTCTCATCACGCTCAGCCAGCCACAAGCTGGGGCGGATTAAACGCCGTCGCGCAGTAGTGTCACGCAGGGCCTGACTAAACGTATCATTTACGCCGGGTGTGGAAGCCGAGAGTGATGAGAGTTGCAGTCGATCTCCAGTTTCCCAGCTGGAGTGCCCTAACCTCGCAGATTAGCCTCTACCGCTTCTGCTGGAAGGTCGCTCCACTCATCTACCTCTTCATGGGGTGGAATAATCACGCCTGGTAAACGCTGTTCTGTGACATTATTACTTTAGTCGGATTTAAGTTCGTATATTATGTACGAAGGTATGATGTAGGTTCTTTTAACCCCTTGAGGTTAGGATCCTGATTGTGATCTCTCTGCAGCCGGTGTGGGGCGGGCCCTGCGGGGGCTTCCTGCCGGTGCGACTCTGGCCGAATCCCAAGCTTTTCCCCCAATAATTTGCTTGGTTTGGCTGGAGCGAAGTTGTGGCTCGCACAGCGGGGGCTGGGCTAATATTATAGTTACTGCAAAGTGTCCTGACACCTCAGGAGTTCTAGTACTGCGGTGATTTAACCCTCCCTGTCCCTGTCTGCGGCGCATAAGACACGTTAGGCGTGGATCTAGAGCCTCATGCTTTTTGGGGTACTATAGAAAGGCCTAATCTTATTCCTCCCCATTCCCTCCTATGCCCTGACCGTACGGCACAGCCATACCTGTGAACCTGGAGCCCTTCCTTGCAGGAAGTCCCACTGATACCTCTGGGGGGGCGGTGTCACTGATACCTCTGGGGGGGTGGTCCCGCTGATACCTCTGGGGGGGCGGTCCCGCTGATACCTCTGGGGGGGGCGGTCCCGCTGTTATCTCTGAAGAAATTAAGCACTTAGCTGAGGGAGAAGCTGCAGCTACACAACTGCAGCCCCCCTCCCCCACTGTAGTCTGAGGATTCTCAACACCGATTGGCTGCTTGAAATTTTTTCTGCAGAATTTTCTTCTTTTATTTTTTATGAAATAAAGTCCAATTTCCTTATAATATCGAAAAATTGAAATCAATAATTGAAGTAAATGAAAGCGCTGTGGAAATTGTTGGCGCCGTATAAATAAAAGATCAAAATAATGATAATTATTGGGGTTTTTTTTGCGTATTCTAGTGTTTTTACAGTTTATCACTGTTTCGTGTCCCCTGACAGCTGCTGGTCGGCTGCCGTTCGGCGGATTAGATGGTTTAAGGGATAAGTCTAATCTTTTACAATCAGATCAGTGAATTGACTTTATTGTGAGAGACTTCTGTGTCATGGATCCGTCCCTCTTTCTCTTTCTGTACACTCTCTCCCTCTTTCTCTCCATTCTCTCTCTTTTCTCTCCTCTCTCTGTCTCTCTCTCTCTCTCTTTACCTCTCTTTTCTTTCTCTCTTTACTCTCATGTCTCTCTTTATTTCTCTATCTTTCTCCTCCCCTTCTCTCTCTTTTCTCCTCCCCCTCTCTCTCCTCCCCCTCTCTCTTTTCTCCTCCCCCCTCTCTCTTTTCTCCCCCTCTCTTTTCCCCCTCCCCCTTGTCTCCCCCCTCTCCCTCTCTCTTTTCTCCCCTCTCTCTTTTCTCTCCCTCTCTCTTTTCCCCCCCTCTCTTTTCTCTCCCTCTCTCTTTTCTCCTCCCTCTCTCTCTATTTTCTCCTCCCTCTCTCTCTCTTTTCTCCCCCCTCTTTTTTTTCTCTCTCTCTCATCTCTCCTATCTCTCTCTTGTAAACGTTCAGCCTGATCATCATTATGTACCTTAATGCATATTATAGCCACGTGGGCCCTTTAACTTTATCTATGCCCCCCCCGCAAATAAATGGGGGGATTCTGTATTATTTAATTTTTGTGTATATTATATTACTTTTTTTATTACTTCATCATTTGTCCCCCTTTTTATTCTTTATTGAGTAGAGAGAGAGAACGCAGCGAATCCCTAAATTGCTGTTATTGATTAAATCAGATTGTTTGTACCGATTTATTTATATAAGATTTCAATAGCCCGGGACCTTTATTCCTCCCCTGGCTCCTTTCATACGATACGTTGGCGCTTGTGCCGGTTTCTGTCTAATGTGACACCCGGCGGGCGGCCCGAGTATCGGTTCCCGCTGACTCTTGGATAAGCGCTTAGTCTAAATGTGTCGCAGTCCGTGTAACCTAATATGACGGGACACCGGACCTGCGCGGACATCCGAGCCGAGCTGCCGAGAGGAACGGAGCAGGCGAGGCAGTCCCGTGGCTGCTGCATTCACGGTGACCGTTATAATTTAATAGGCCAGCCCTACTACAGATCTAAGATCGTGGTTCCGGAGCTGCTGCTTCTCCTGAAGCCAAGGAAGACATTGTCCTGTTTAAGCGGAACAGCACCTTTAATTTTAAATGTAATCATAAATATGAAAGGAATGAGGTTTAGATGCCTCTCGGAAGCTGCTTAATAGCATTGATGACATCATCACGCAGCATTACTCCGACCCGCACGCTGTGAGCGATTTATTGCTCTTACAAATGGGGCGATTAAAGCTTTTTTTCGGCCGTTATGCACTCGTCTTCATTCTTCCCGTATTATTTACACCCAACTGGGTTTGTAAGTGCCGCTCGCTGACTCTCCTGCCGCGTCCTGGCAACCGCTGGCACGTTCTATACAAACGAAAATGCCAACGTGAAAGGAACAGTGACTAAAATTTATTATTCCTTTTCTTAGTCGGGTTTCAGAAAATGTAACTTATTACAGAATTTTTTTTTTTTTTTTTTTTTAGAATTTTATTTATTTATTTTTTATTTTATTTTTTGCTCCAATACAAATGTCGGTGAAAATAAATAATTTCAAATTATTTGAAAAATAATATTTCAAAAATAATGGAAAAAAAATATATATTGACCTAATCGGGCATCAGAACATTGTTATAAAAAAATGTAATTGCGTTAATTGCCATCTTTATGGTCTCTGACCTCTGAGCAAAGCCATAATCCGAGCTGTAGGTTTTAATAGGGAGACAAACACGGGGCCCATCGGCCATTAGTAGTCCTGGCCGCTAACAAATTCTTATTATGATCAGTGTGTTATGATGTCATTGATGAGTCGTGATGTCGCATCTCAGAGTCAGCTTTGCATGGACCGGTATAAGATTATGGGGAGGAATAATCATTTAAACCAAGTGAATGTCGGGTGAAGATGACCTCTCCGTATCTATTCGCCTTCGGCGCGGTGCCGCTGCGCATGTTGCCGCAGCGCATGTTGCCGTAGCGTGATGCGCCGATTCTGGCTTCCTGGCCGGCTGTTTGCAGGCGAGAGGAACTTTCCGTCCCGCTGAATGCGGAGGAGATTCCGGGGTGGATCAGACCCTGTTTACCAGCTGCGGCCAGACGCAGGGTGACCTTGAGAAGTGATTGTGAGAGCGATGCTCATTCTTTACACTCTGGTGCTTTCCCCGCTATCACCCGACAGCTGCTCCAAAAAAAAGCCCTTTTTTATCTTGTTTTCACCAGATTGTGGCGTTTATTACATTACAGGAAAACATAATTAAATATACAAACCAGAACCGTCATTGATTTTAGGGGTTATATAGATATATATATATATATATTTTGTTGGAAATGTGTAATTTGGGTGAGTTATAGCAAGAAAAGGGTCATCAAGTCATCTGGTAACACGAAGCAGGTGGACTGGATTCTGATGCCAATCTGCCCAACTACCCGGTCTGCCCGTATCCCTGGCATTGCCATGTTTAAAGATCACAGATAAACCTCAGAGCCCGATAATTGGCACACGGCCTGTTATAACATATATATATACCAGTATATACATACAGTATATATGATATCTAATCTAATTATTTTATTTCATGTTAATATATATTATATACCATTTTAATATATTATATTTATATATTTATTATATATATCAGTTTATATATTATTCTTATATATATATATATATTTTTTTATTATATTCATCTTATATGTATTTTTTAATTTATATATATTTTATATATTATATATCATTTATATATTATATATTATTAGATATCATTTTATATATATATATATATTTTTAATATATATATAATATATATTTATATATATATATTTGTTATATATCATTTATATATTATATATTTTTATATAGATATCATATTCTATATATATATTTGTTTATATATCATTTTATATATTATATATATATTATTTTATATATCATTTTAATATATTATATATATATTATTTGTTATATATCATTTTATATATTATATATAATATTATTTGTTATATATCATTTTATATATTGTATAGACCAGTATTCTGTATGTATATAATCATTCATTTATTAAGTTATATATATTTTTTAATATGGGTGGGTTATAAATGTGGCTGAATTGATGGGAAAGAGTTATCGGAATTATCAGAGTTTCCTGGCTGGAATTCTTTTATAATTTCTGGTATTCTGGGCCGGATTCCCGCTCGGATCCCGCAGAGAATGCGGTACGGAGGCGGAATCCCATCATACAGAGATGGATTTTTCTAGAAGACGTGCCTTAAGGGGTGCTTTTTATATGCATAAAAGGGACTAAATTCAATTTTTTGCGGCCTGTACCCAGTACCACCTACAAGAACTATTTTTTGACAGTTCTGAACAAGGTTTGCCAGCACTTACCTAAAATCCCTTACTGTAGAGTAATTGTTATTCTTGTACTGAGTGTGGTTGATAAGTGGAACGGCCTCCCAGCAGAAGTGGTAGAGGCTAAAAGATATATTTAAGCCTCGTTGTTAATTATTATTAAGAAGCTGTTGTATTGAATCTGCTTCAGCTGGAACTCTGATAATGGAATACTAAATAAATTAGAGAATGTTCTCAAAAGTCCAGGAAGTTTGGCTGGAAAAGAAGAATATTTTTAAACTCATTTCCTTTTAAACGAAATGATTGCGGGGAGAAGGCGCAGATGGACCGGATTGAGAGGTCGCGCAGGATAATGCGATCATTGCCTGGGAAGACAAATATAAAAAAGAAAATGCAAAGTTTATTTTCTCAGCGTGTTTATTCAGTCCCAGAATAGCGCTGGCAGGAGCTCTGTTTATACAACGCAGACGGAACAGCCAGCGATCCGGGTGAGATCCGCGCATGGAGCCGGCCCATGTCCGAATAGCAGCTCCGGCAATCCTCATTACCGATATATCAATACACGCTATTATTTACTGACTCATATATCGCCATCATATCCCGCGGCGCTGTACAATGGGATACGGGGACCCGATGGGTGTTTGCAGGAAACCTGTCAGTCATTCTTTTTAAAGGGCATGTGGCAAAAAACCCCAGCGCTGTATACAGTAATATAACCCCCCAATGCTGTATACAGTAATATAACCCCCCAGC
>VKOC01010231.1:0-15269 GCA_009364415.1 Spea multiplicata
TTTTTTTTTTTTATTTATTTTTTTTTGGTGGCAATATATACAAATAACTGCATGTATTACCAAACAATAATATTTTATTATTACACATTTTGATTACTGAAACTCCCGTGTTGATGTAGTCGTCTCAACATGACCTGTAACAGCCTAGAAGCTTGTGTCTTGTATGTTGCGTCTGTTGTGACATAAGGAAATAGGAAATACATTTTTTGCAGCTATGCTGTTAGACTTGGCTTGCCCTTGCTTTATCGAGATGATCCATTCATTGAGTGGCTTGTGGGCAGTGGACACCAGTCCGACACACAACTTTCACAATCTAGACATTTTTCCTTGGTTTGCGATAGCTGGACTATATGTGACTCTTAACTAAAACATCCCATGTACCTTCCTGGGCTCTGCGGAGTCTTTCTATGTGAAACACCCTGCAGAACTTCTACTTCTACATCCTGTTTGGCAGACTAGTTTGCCAGATGGTTCACCAGGGTTCAATCTTAAGTTATTGTTTTTTTTATATATATTAATGCAAAATATGACTTTCGAGAGAACCGAAAAAAAAAACTACTTTCAGGAGTAAATTTTCAGTCTGTCTTTACATCCCCTGTTTAGAATGAAAATATGACTCAATAGACTAGTTTATTGGAAATCTGTCTCTGGTATATTAGTAAATTATTATATTGGTACTGTGAGCTTGTCCAATTGAATGAAGCCCGTTAAACTATGGATAAGTCCTCACCGCAGCACCTAAAAAGTTTAATTTTTGAAGCCCAGCTGACTTCTCGTTTATTGAAAGAAAAAAAAAAAATCCTTGAAGAGCAGATTGCTGACGTTAACCTACAAAGTCCTGCACCCTGATATGTTGTTGACTTATCACCGTATCTGGGGTCTCCGTATGGTAAACTAACTGGAGCTTGGGTGGTGGCTTTGGATCTTGCAATGTGAATGTTGGACCTAATCCCAAATAGCCTTCAGCAAGTGGCGAATAGAAGGAAAGTGAGCAGGAAGCAGTGGGGGAGGGGTGTGACCAAACAGTGGTCCTTTGCCCATAGAAAGAAGACACTGATATGTGGATAACATCATTATTATTCATACATTAATAAATGTATAGAAATCCCATCATTTTGTCTACATTTTGTCAGTATAGGCCTAGTGAGTAAAATACCCCACTCATAAGAAACAAGAATTTGTGGTTCTCAATAGATCTCACCATAGCCTGTATTTGCCCAATCCATTTCTGGAGTACCTACCCTATTTGAAACATAAAAAAAAAAATGAATGGACCTTTTGAGGGGAATTATACACTGAAGTGACATTAGGATTTAGGAACGACAACAATCTGTCCTAGACTGCCTTTCCTATATGCTCTCAGACAGAAAATATCATCACCAGTCCTGAAGGCTCCCCAAAAGTTCAGTATATCCTGATGTCCATACAGGCAGTTGAGTAAGTTACTCAGTTGTTCCAACAATTTGTCCTTTACCAGGGGAATCTTTTCAACATTATATGTTACGTTATGAGAAGCTGTTTAAAAACAAAACTTTACACATAATCACTCGCCCTTTTTATCAGTCCATGTGCTGCGTCCCTAACAGAGTACCCTGTGGCCCATACAAGAAAGATCTTTTGAACATTCCAAGCTACGTATCGGAGGCACCTTGCCATCCAAACAGATAATCGTCCCTTGTTGGAGGGTCTTTGGCTAGAACTATTATTCTAGAATTATGGAGTGGACTCTCCAGGTTTCTGTTACTACTTTTTTCCTGTTGGGTGCGTGGGATTTAGTCACCAAACTGTCAGTTGAGATGGAATACGTGTAGTTATTATCATTTATTGATTTGTATAGCAATATAATATTCCCCGTTGAGTTGATGTACGTATGTGTTCTGTGTTGGTGCCAGAATTTAAAGTTCTGGTTGAATTGGCCAGCCTTTAAATGAAATATTTTTTTGTATCTTGTATTTAAAGAACCAATAAAATGCAAGATTCAGTGGTCTACCAATCATCTCTTCATTTAATTGCGTGAGGTCTACCAATCAGCTCATGATTTAATGTACTGAGGTCTACCAACCAACCAATTGGCACTTTTGGTTGAACTGAGAATGAGAGGTAGGTAAGTACTTGAGACTATCTGGATTTATTAAATACTTGACGTGATAGTTTCACAATGAAAATCCTGTTTAAGACTTTTAATACATAAAATACAATATATCTGGAAGGAAAAGCCATCAATTCATTAAACCTGGGCCGGTGTTATTCTTTTAAAGGCTTCCTCTCTTTACCGCATTGTATGCACATTTCATGGCTCGCCATCTAAGCTTCTGCTCTGCCGGTGTTTGAAAGTTACCTGCAATTTATTTCTCCGATAACGAACAGTCGATTTGCTTTCTTCCATTTGCCAACCCATTATCTACACCATGTCTGTCTGTTTCTTCCTTTCCGAGCCGATCCGGAGATCTTTGTTTATCTGTTTGTCTAAATGCATTTGTCTGTATAGCTATACATCTCAATGTGTAAGATATCATTCACTGCATGAAAATCCCCGTTGCTTAATACTAATCAGTGTCTAGAATTAATTAGAATATCAGCGAGACAGGCTTACTGCAAGGACTTGTGAACTGCTTGAACTATCTCTGCTGGGGGAGGGAGGTTTATTAATTAAATAAATATCCAATGAATACAATTTTTTTTTGTCATTCCAGAAAGCTCTATAGAGTGTAACCAGATAGCTCTGAGAACTGCTCGATTGTAACGACCATTAGGAGTAAATCTGAAAATAAATAAGATGTTCTTATTAATGACAGATGGTAGCAATTAGTTAACGGCACGCTACTTAATAATCATACACACACTTGGATAATACTTTATATATATAAATAAATCCGAGTATAGTAAATGTATATCACATGCATGGGCATAAATAGTTCTAATAGTTACAGTCCATGTGTATGTGTGATGTGCTTGTGTATGTGTGCACAGGTTTTTATCATTTGTTAATAACTTGCGTTTATTTGTATCAAATACAAATAATTCCATAGCTTATATTTTTCCAGGTAAAGGGTTCTACTGAACACAGCTTTGCACAAAAATGCAAGATGCTATTACATTGAGGAGTCTTTTAACCGTTGGATCTATCGCTTTGATATTATGTACAAGCAGAAGTAATTTATTTATTTCTAGTTAGCTGCAAGTTCACGGAGAATGATATATATATATATATATATATATATATATATATATTAATTATATATATACATATATATATTTATATTTAAAATTAGATGGGTATGTGCCTGTAATACTGTATACAATTCAAACCTTATTCTCCAAAAGACAATATAAGTTGAAAGAAAATACTGTTTATTCCTAGAATTAAAAAAAAAAGAAAATGTTCCACACTACCAGTGTTGTTAGGCTTCCAGTATTACGTTAACCCTTTCCACGGATTCATTTGAAACACAACCACCAGAAATAGTGGGTAAGCGCTTAACACAGGCGTTCCCTTTTTCTACGGGAAATGTTCTCCAAGTGTATTAGCCAGGAGAGAAAGTCGCAGCCCTGAGCGTTGCTTCTCCCCATGTTGTATCTAAGAGCCGTGAATTTGGTCCTATCTCTCTAATCAGTCTTATATTGATCTCCTAAGCTTGCTTCCATTCTAACCTCCTGCCAGTTGCTCTGGACACTGTGTAACCAAACTGTGCTAAGTGTTGTTGATTTGCAGGCAAAAGTAGAGGGGTAAATATATATTAACAAGCCATAAACATTTTGCAAGTGGGGAGTCAATAAAAAACAGCCTATGCCGTTCTTTAAAGGGAAAAAAAAAAGATTGAAGGCTGCTTGCTAACAGCGCAGGCACTGTAATCGGAGAATAATTCTTTTCTCCTCTGTGATTAAGAATTGATCAAGCTTCAAGCCTTCAATGCCACTGAATTGGTTGTGCGCTGCTGGAGTTAAAAAAAACACTGCAGGGCTCTGCTATTTGTTTGTGAAACTCCTATGAATCTGAGTGCATAATTGGGCTTGGGACGTTAGTGAATGAAGAAGAAAGAGAAAAAAAAAAAAGAAAGAAAAAAAGAAAAATTTGCTTTCTTACTTCCCAGCTGACAGTCCTGGCTTTCAGACTTCTGTGTACAAATGTAGCCAGCAGCAAACCTCACCTCCCTAATGTAAAAAGGTGTTTTGTTACGTTTTTTTTTTTTTTTTTTTTTTTTATTTGCCGAGAATGAAACCCTCATCCCAGACGCTCATTAAAAAAAAAAAAAAAAAAAACTGCATTACAATAAAGGTGTATTTCTGTCACCGCATTTCTGAAAACCGTGACATGGATTAATATGTTTCTTTGGTACTGGGGAGAGAGTGGGGGAAAAAAAAACACCAAAGCCAGACGCAATTCCTGTGTGTATATTATCATCTGTGTCAGACCTGCACACAGCTCAACCTAAAATTATTTCCTAAGGTTACTGCTGCAAGGCAGAGCTGATTATTCTAGGAGCCCTGGGCGACATAATTGTTTTATTAAACAGCAGCTCATTTATAACTAATTTATTTTACCAGCCTTTATACGTCTGAAAACCTACAGCGCGTCGAGTCGCCTACTCTTTGCTGCTTTGTGACCGATGCCTGTATATTTCGTGCTCTGCCCGGACACACGCAGGAATAATGTGGACATTTGTGGCTCTGCGTGTACCAAAGAACTATATCTAAATAAGATAGGAAGCCCTAAATCTGTGTTGTTGTTTTTTTTTTTTTAATTACCAGTATTGGTGCTGGAACCCGTTTTTCACTTTATTCATGAAAACATTACAGCTAGTTCTAACAACATATTTTAAAATATATAGCAGGAAAACACCCATTTTTATGTTTTTTTAAAGAAAATATTGAAATGTAGGTTTATAGATTTAACTTTACGATGGATACTGATATCCGATACTTTTTAGGTAAATAGGTGAAATCCCATTTTTATACCCATGAAATAACGTAAATGACAAGATGTAGAGTTGGTACATAGATTATCATTTTGGTGCACTGTCTTGAAATCTATTTTAGTACATTATCAGGCTTGCATATTTTTTTTTACAAGGGGCATATTTTTTAACTGAATTTCACTGTATGCAGAGCCATCAAGCTGATCGATACTCCTCCAATGACAATATGATGACTATAAAAGTGAATGTAATTATTAATCAGTGACTCAAGATGGTGAAAATATGTAATAACAAAGGGTGACGACGGTGTCTGAAACCTGGTTGGGCAGAGTATGATCAGGGGACAGAAAAATGAGAGTATTTGCCTCAATCCAGCCACTTGTGTTTCTGCAAATGCCTTCTGCTAGGTTATTGGGGGTTATTATTATATATGATGGCATTCATTGAAGTAATGTTTATGGACTCTTGGCTCTCTAGTGTCTTTTAGCTCTTCTTTGATCTTCTTCTACTACACCCAGTCTGCTTTTGATACTCAAAATTTATTAAAGGGTTGATAAAGCTCCATGAAAAATATTTGAAGTATGGCAAAAATCATTTTAATGTTTTTATAAATGTACTTTATCTGTGTCAACTTGTCGATATGAAGACTATTTATAATTGCCTTAAAAGGGGTGGGCTGAGAACTTTTAACTTGTACACTATCCAGGTTAATTCTGTTATGGTGTAAATACCTTACAGTACCTGTTACTCTAAGCAACCTGTTGGTTACAGCTGACCCGTGGGGCGCAGTTAAAACCCAATAGAATGTTTAGATGGTATCAAGGGAGTTAGCAATAAACATTGCATTGTGTAATGAGAAATTAGGCCAATTGGGAAGCCTTTGGGGGCTAATGGGGGAGCCCTGTAACATTGTTGCGGGCTCTACAGAGTTAAAAAGATGGTGGGAGAGGGGGTCACCTGGGTTATGCTCGGGGTGTTTTTTCATTTGCTTTGTTTCTCTTGTTTGCCTCAGCGGCAGTATTTTCCCGTTGACCTGGCTGATTCTGGTGCTTGGGAAGGTGTGTCCTGAACACAGCTGTTGGCATAGGATTGACTAGGACTCTTGGTTCATGTGGTGGAGTATCGGACCAGAAGGTTTGGTAGATGGCGGGTTGGTTAGGGTTGTGTTATCTTAGGCTATGTTCTGCTGGTCATGGAAGGTTGTGAAAAAACTGTGGCCCTAATGCCCTACCCAGGCTTATTTGTTTGTGGGCATTTATTTTCTGATGGGTGAAGTTTATGTAGCAATAGACCTAAGCAGTCACGTATTGTGGCTCTTCAAAAATGATATTCTTTTGCCGCCTAAGAAAAAAATGAAGGTTCATTTTTTACACGCGTTATAAGGCTCTTCTCCAAAACATTTAACATTTTGGTACCAGTGGAGCAGCTTATGAACCAACTACACCTACCCTGAGTGGAATCACTGTGAAAATCTTCTTTAAAATACTATTTGATTCTTTTTGTCTGTCTCTTTCAGAATCCCACTCATAATTAGGTGATCCGATAGGTTAGAATATACCTATTTGACATTTTTTTGTTTTGTCTTCCTTTTTGTTACAAAGCAGAGGAAATGTTTCAATCACATATCTCACATTTTTTTTTTTATTATTATTATAAAAACCCATTAAAGAAGCTTTACCGCCAACTGAATGTGATTACAAAACATCAAGGGTCACACACGGTAGAGAATCCAGCCGGTGCCTGTTTCGGGTTTAATTATAGGAGGCTGAATGGTAAATCGTTTCTAAAGCAAAGGGCAGACTTTTTTTTTTTTTTTTACAAAAACCCAGATTTTCAGACGTTTCCAGTTGTCGCTGCGAAATCAGCAAAATGCAATATTATTTCACATTGATGCGTTGTGGATTAAAGGAAAAGACATTTGTATTTTTTTTTTTGGTGGGGAGGAGTACGTGGGACTCTGGCTTTGCAGAATCATTTCCAGATGAGAGATGGCAAGTGAGGCCTGCCGTTGCCATGGCAATTGCTCATTTCTGAATAAATAAGGCAAGGCCTAGTAGTCGCAGAGACACAGTATGGGGAAATTTATTATAGTTAGTAGACCGAGTCCGTCTGTGATCTGAGGTTGGTGACGCATCTGAAGGGGAGAAGAAATAGAGACGATATTGCACTACTTAGCACAAAGGATGTATACCGGCACTCTTAATGCCTAATGCTTAAAGTATTATGGGAAATTTCAATGAAGACCATATAATGGAATTTGGAATGCTCTGGTGGGAAACAACGAAGATTTTATATGTGAGCTTAGCGAGAAAGAAACAGAATTGATTAAAAATGATTCATGCAGATTTCTACCACTAATTTCATTGCCTTTTCAGTCCAATTTTCCTTTTCCAGTCGCAGAATTTTGGCAGATATTAGCACGTTCCAGAGCCAGATTTACCTGAAAGCTTCCTCGCAAGCAAATATGTCAACTGCATGTAACATCACACACAGCAACGTTTCCCAACAGATTTGAACGTTGGGGCCATTTGCCAAGGCTGGTTCACAAATTGTGCTTAAATTCTGGTTCCAAGCTGTGACTTGAAAGTTTCAATCTATCCCATAGCCCTTGACCTTTTTTTTTATCTCTCTTCTTTAAATATCTTTTCTAGATCACCATTGAAGATTTAGGTCGTGATAAATCTCTGTATTCTATGTGTGATAACCTCCGAGGCAGCATTTCAACTCCTGAAAGGGAAGTAATCATTTTGGGCTTTTCTCAGGTTCTAGCACTCCTGTCTCCTTTCGTTCTAGGCTAGTTCTACCAGTTGTGGAATTTTCCCAGTTATGATACAAAATGTTCAAAAGGTCTGTATTGCATAAGATTGAGACCGTAGAGATGGATTAAGAGGCAAGGAGTAATCTTATTATTACTTATTGTTTTATAAACCATCATAGCGCCATCATATTCCGCAGCACTGTGCATTATGTCACAATGTCATTTGAGTGACATCAGGTTAACTCTGGAGAGAGTTACCCAAAAGTTGATGAGCATTCATATGATCATTTCCATTAAAAAATAAGGATTAAGGCTTCTCACAGTTCTAGAGCTTGTGCCATAGGTTGCCACATCCCATACGCCTTTTTCCACTAATCTGTCCAGTACAGAGCTATCCAAAACTATGACATCATGTTACCTAATTAATGCCATAGCAAAAATGATGGCTTGCATCGTTTTAGCATCTTCAGGAGCATTCAAACGTCCTCTGTTATTTGCTTCATCTTGCTTTAAAAGCACTTTCTTCTGCAAACAGACGTCAGTAAATACACACTTGCAACTGCATCCAGTTTTAACACAAATAACACTTTATAATCCCTTCATGCCACCCGCACTTAAGGCACAGCACAATACGCTGTTTTCACGCGCTGCATTTATAAATACCACTCTTACTTTTCGGAAGCATTTAGCTCAAACAACAGTTGTTGTTTCCTATTGAATATGTCTCACCGTGTGAACTTTGGCCAAAGTATAGGTTTATAGCAGCTTAAAAAGGAACAGTGAGTCATGAAGAATCTGGTGAAACAGATGCCTATGCTGCTGGAGCCTTTTCAGTGTATTACTGGATGCTGAAGTAGGAATTAACCCTTTCAGTAGTTAATATTAAATTGAATACACTGTGTGTGTGTATATAACAAAGGACATGCCTACATGTATTAATATCTAGGTTTTACTGTCCATGTATGCAACAAATTGTAATGTGGGCTAATAAATATGACTGGGAACTTACCAGATGTCATCTGGAGTCCTGGTAATGTGCTGCGTTTCCAGTGCTCCAGGGTAGAAGGTTCAAACTTTAAGCAGAAGAGTTGTACTCGGTCATACCCATATAGGTTGAACTTGATGGACTTTGGTCTTTTTTCAACCTTATGAACTATGTTACTATGTTACCCATGCAGATCCTGCCCACTTCCCGCCTACTCTCCACCTACTTCTTTGTAATCTCTGCCCATTTCCCAACCTTTAAAATAACTGATGCTAGCCCCACCCCTAATTCTGGCTATAATCAATCCTCATCTCGGTCACACACCCCAGGAGAGGCGGAGCTCTGGGCAGCCAACCCCCTGGGACATTCTCATGTAATTTTTTAATAATACTATCTTGTAGACTTGTGCGCCGGCCAACTCTTCGTGTTCCGTGTGTTCTTTGTATTCCGTGATTATTTGCCCGTTCCTGTCTTCTGTTTGGGTGAATATTCATGTGCGTTCTAAGTGTTCGTTTTTTACCCGTTTTGTTTAGTAGGGGTTAATACAGAGTTAACACGGTACGGACTAAGCAGCAGCTTTGGCGCCAGGCGTTTAAATGTCCGTACGAGCAACTCTATTGGTCGCCTGCAGGGGCAGATGAGCCCCCTGCTGGCAACCAATAGGGTCGATAGTACAGACTTTTAAAATCCTTTCCCAGCAACTTAGTTCGCTGTCAGGAGTTAAAAAGGCCGTGCGAGTGAGCCTATTGGTGCCTCCATGGTCTTCCTCTGGCATCAACCAATTGGTTGACGCCAGGGGAGGACCCTGCAGGCAACCAATAGTCGTTCACACGGCCCCTTAACCCCTGACGGCGAACCTACGGATTTCCGCTTCCGACAACCCCTGCGATGCTGCGGAGATAAGGTAGGATAGATGGGGAAGGGGCAAGGGAGATTAGTAGACGAAGATGAATACTTACAAAGAGTGTTCATTTTCATGTTCGCCCGAAGACGAATGCACAAGTCTATCTTGTGGCTTTTCAGAAGGGGAGAGTCAATCTCTGAGGCCTTATGTGTTTAACAATAAAGTGGTGCTTACAGGCCATGTATTACTTCTATTTCCAAAATGTCCTACAGATCAATTGGCTAAAAGAAAAAAAAAAACAAAACAAATAACAGACTCAATGTAAAAGTCAATATAGCCCTTTGTTCCTTACATGCTTTAGGTAACAGAGCTTAATTAAAGGCATACGTGAGTCAGGAATGAGTCAAGCCCAGCTTTTGTGCTTGGTACGGCTGGGCCCACCACTGTCCATTTGACTACATTTATACAGAATCTTGGACCGTTGAAGGAGGAGACCATAACTGCTGTCCGATAGATTATCACTTTTTAGTTTTTGATTCTGAATTAACAGATGTGTTTACTGGGAAAGGTGAAATGTTACTTTTTTCTTAAACTCAGTGGAATAGAAAAATATGACCGAGCTCATGAAACTACCTGTTACAGCGATATTATACTCAAATGTGTGAAAAATTGCACATAACTACTGTAAGACTAGTAGAGGTGGGTGGAGGGAATGGCTGTCAGCCAAGTAACCCCCTGCTCCCCACTGTAATTAACACTGACACAAACACACATGTACACACAAAAACTCAAAACCACTAACACACTTACTTACTTACAAATGGCCACAACTGAACTGTTCTGTGTATGAAAAAAATGTTTGTTTAAATACAGAATAAGTAACACGCTGACTTTACTATGTAGGTCCACCTTCAGGGAGCTTTTGTTACGAGAATGGTTGGATTAGCCATACATATAGCATAGTTAAATCACTGAGATTTCTGAAGGCACTCAAGCCATTGAACTTGAGCCAGCAGGATAAAATTGCCAGGATCAGCCCTAAATAATATGTGAGGATACCGGTGACTTAAGAATAGAGCTCACCTGGTAACTCCTGCTTTAGTGGATAAACTACTCTGTGTTAGTAGGTTTATGAGCAAATGTATATGTTGTGTATAATATTTTGTGTTTAAGGTGGTCCTTTGGCACAGATTACTTGATAAAGGTCGTTGTGGATGGAAACGTTGAACATTTGCACTTTAAATAAAATCCATGATCATGGATTTTCCAGTTGTTTTTTTTACCTACTTCACTGTAAACATTCATATGCTGTTTTGGTCTACTGGACAGCCGGATTGCATACATTCTTAACTAAGATAATAATTAGGTCAGGGAATCAACTCGTATCGCTAACTGCAAGGGAACCAATGTATACAACTTACATCAAATGAACCAGAAAGACAGTACACAAAACAGGGCAAAAGTACTCCAAATACATTAGACAGGTCAAGGGTCCACCAAGTAACGGAAAATTGATGACAACTGTGCTTTATTATACCATTGCGGAATGGATACGTTTCAGCTACAGAGAGACTTTATCAAGTCAAATTCAAGTAGTATGTGATTTACTTAAATTGTTAGAAATGATGCAATCAGAAGTGACATCATTACTATACTGATTACTGAATGGAGCTTAGATGGGAAAGCCCCAGTTTTGACTTCCTGGGCAGATACATTATTTTGTTTCTTCTATTGGAGGCCCAAATTGAGCAATTGTATCTTTAAAGGAAGTTGGCAACCACGTAATAGAAATTTATGAGAATAAAGGGAAATGGTGGTTTCTATGGACTTCTGTCTTGGGTCTCCAACTTTAAAGGCTGTAACTTTTACCACTAGTTTGCTGGTTCCACTCTTTGTAAAGAACTGTGATTGTTCTGAATAGCAGCCGTGCTGTTATATTTATACTCGGTGGTGTTAATTAAGGGGCAAGTTTTGATGTGTTCTACCTGCGCTGTTCCTCAGCGAGCAGTCCCTAATCCAGAGATAACAGCCACTCTCCTGTGACAGGTCAGGAAAATACTAGATAAAACACGAGCACGTATTTGGTACATCAGGCAGCCTGTGTTATCAGATGTCTCTCTTCTTTGACAGGTGGTTTTAAGTATAGGTTTCGGTGTGTTATTAGCACAAGGTGAGATTTTAATTGTGTAGCCAGTGCTCAATTAGAAAAGATTCAATTCTCAGGCTCTCTCTGATGCACAGATGTCTGAAGAATGGCTAGAACTTCTCAACATTAGGTTCACGGCACATGAAGAACACAGCATCATTTTGCCATCCCATTGAGTCGTTTTTCTTCTCCCTTTCGCATTAAGTCAAAATATTCAAAAGGCCTGCAACAATAAATGGTACATGAAAACACATGTTTTTAGCAAGCGATAGTTAGAATTCGTCATGTAACATCGAAACATAAAGTCTGCCTGACATAAATATAGCCTTGGAACGCTAGAATATTTTCATAAAGGGATCAAAACATAATTTTGATATTCATGTAATACTGAAGTGACTTCAATTATATACTTTTTCATGCTTGAATTTGTACCGCATTCACTGTCTATTAAATGCCTATATTTTATTTCCTCGGGTCATATTATCCATGTTCCAGTATTTACTTGCCTTTTCGGGAACATGTGTGTGTAGTCGCAGATAATTTTCTTTGTGTTGTTCTCTGATTACTGTGCCATATTGTGGAAATAAGTTTTTTTTCACCAAAAAAATGGAAAAAAAAAATTGCCCTATCTAATTTCGGTGTCTCTTGTGGTAGGATCAAATTGATAGTATGGCCTGAATCTCATCCAGCTTGTTAGCTCTCAAATTAATATATATATTTTGTTAATAATCAGCCTCCAGAGGCGAATCCTGTGAAATCTCAAATTGGGTGCCTTAAGGAGTATCTCCATGCAATTAAAAACAACAAGCAAATTGCCGTCCATCAGGGATGAGAACAGAAGCCTGCATTGTTAAGTAAGATTGTGAAAAGCAGAGGTGCTCCTTAGAGGTTTTCACGCGACTCACAATAGCTTGAAATGTTACAAATGGCATAGATGAATTTCATGGCAAATAAACTAAGCTCTCCCTTGTTTTTAATATGAGGGGCTTACCACACAAGACAAAAGGTTAAAGAGACAAGCAGGATAATGGGTCCCCCACCATTTGCTGCAAGGTAATTTTTTGTTTATGTTGGGGGAAAAAAAAAAGATTTCTAGCAAGGACTTTTAAAGGTTTATATATGAAGGCAGGTGATGGATCACTAGATGGATACAATGATACATGCAACTGTGCTAGATATTCTAGACTTTTTGCCTTCTATTGGAACCAGAATTAGCAGACAAGTAGAGTAACCTCTTGTAAGTGATGACCCTCACAGGAGAAATATGTTCTTTGTGTCACCACACAACCTTGTTTCATGTGATTTTATATGATGACCACTCACTTTAATCTTATTATTGATGTGTTGTTGTTGGTATTATTAGTTTTATTATTATTAAGGTAGATGACCTTTGAGAACTTCTTCTGAACATTTGTATGGTTTTTGGCTTGGGAGAGCTTGTTAAGAAAGCTTGTTTTATTCTTTACCTTTCTCCAGCCTATGTTCTCCTGACACTTAAACCTTAGATCTCGGCTAGCCTCAACATGTTCCAGACCTGTGGCTCTTAAAAGCTTGTTGACAGGGAAAGGGAACAAGGTGATCTTCTTTACTGGCTTCTTGTTATCACTTTCTCCCACACAATTAGAGGACAGCAAAATGTACTCTGCTGGTTAGCAATGGTTGAATGTAATCCCATATCGAAAACAATGATGGCTGAATGTCATCTACCTTATTTTGCTCTTGTTTTTGGTGCATGTTCTGCGATATGCTTCGACAGTTTCTCTCCATTACTAACAGTCTACACGGGTATGCTGTCTGCTGGGCTGTTTCTAGACCAAATGGCACCCAGGGCAAGAGAACTTTTTGTTGCCCTCTTTCACAATTTGCCTACATTTCAGATAGATAAACATGTCACTTAAAAGCCATAGAGAATATATGTGGTTGTCTCAGGGTTTCCCCATTCAATCGGGGACACATGGTCATGCGAGATGCAGTTCTGTGGGCCGTCTGGTGATCAGCCTTGGCTGTCTGTATTTTCTATAGCTAAAAATTGTTAGTATCTGTATTATCACATACAGCACACGTATTGTCAGTTTGTTATATTAGTGAATACTAAAATTCTCTTTGGATAATGGGAGAGCCCAGCTATGCATGGTAGCTATAACACCATCAAATACAACCAACACGTTGCATGATTCAATGGGCTAAGGTCTGTGGAATATCTATACCCTCTTTGTTTGGTTTTAAAAGGAAGATTAGTATAAAAAAAACCATACCTCCCTCTTCAGAGATTCAAACACCTTAATTCAGGTGCTTCTTCAACCTTCTGGAGGTTGGCTCTCCTTCCCAGAACCACTTTGAATACAAACCCAGGTATGGGTATGACCATAATCATATATCAAATGTGTATTCTAAAAATCACATGTATAATTATAATTATTATTGATTGACATGGCATCATATAACGCAGTGCTGTACAATGGATAACGGTACATGACGCTTAGTGGAACAATTTGGACTTACAGAAATAAAAGTATGGATGGCCTTGCTTAGTCGAGCTGACAATATATAATACAGTATTTTGGTATAGATTTATGCACGCAAACATATACTTGATATGTCAACGTGTGCACATTGTCACAGACAATAACATACATTAAAAAATGTGCAGGAAAAAAATGACCTCCTATCTTTCATTCCCTGAAAGAGAACAGTGACAAGTCATCAACTTTGTGTGCCAATTCAAGGCTTCTCATTCTGCACCTCTGTCTGTATTCCTAGGAGGACAACGCCAGGAAATAATATTTTTTACTGTTTTTCTCCTGCGATTCCTAACAGCAGGTCTTCCAATTTTGACAGCTTTTTAAAAGTAATTTTAACAGACAAGTGATTTTTTTTTTTTATTGCCAAGAAATGTCAGAATGTGGGAAGTGTCAATGTAAGAGCTACACACTTATGACATGTAATCACTTAACCCCCTTGTCTGGAAGCTGAGGCCGTTTGTTATACAACTTAAGATAAGGTTTGTGCCAGACAACGTAGTGAAACCACCGGTGTTAGTTCATGGCTGTATTTGGCCGGCCTTCATCCCTGAAAGACTGAAATGGAATTATCTTTATTATCTGAAAACAAAAATTGGATAATTAATTAACATTTGTCATCAATATTGATATCCTCACCCTAATCTTAGTAGGGAAAATATGCACAATAAAACGTTAAAATTCATACTTCATAGCACTATGCGCTTCATGCAAGTCAGTTCAGCGATCCATATGAAGAATAACTCTTTAAGAATTCAAGATGTTCATCAGCTAAAGTATTAATTTTCCATGCTGTATGTATTACAAATTCTGGAAGCCAAACGCGTTCCTACAGCTGAAGATTATGCTCTAGTATGTTGCTACAAATTTTATCACCAGATTTTTGTGGAAAATTATAAATAAAACTTTGGAATCCATGCAATACACGGCATTAGGCTAACACCAAAAAGATCCAATTGCAAGTAGACCCTAAACCCTAAAGGCATCTGGCCCACTACAGTTCAACTCGCCTTATGTCTAAGGTCTGGTATCTAATCACTGTCTTGTCCAGGGGTTCTCTCCCCAAATTCTGCCTGAACCAATTAACAATAATCAGCAACT
>VKOC01010244.1:0-10837 GCA_009364415.1 Spea multiplicata
CATTATACAGGGGCCGGTTACTGATTATTATACAGGGGCCAACACTGATTTATCTATACATTATACAGGGGGCCGACTCAGCCCTTCCTGCAGGAGAAGCTGCCGGGGTTGGCCCTTCACGCACTGCATGTAATTTAACGAAACGCCCCGTGAATTTATTGAAATATTTGTATATAATGTTTTTTTACATAAATCCATAGGTGACTCGCGGGCCGAGCGGCTTCCGCTCCGGGGGAAGGGGACGTTAATGTCGCTCCCCAATTAATGTTCATAGGAAGGGATTGATCTTTCATTAATCACGATCCATAGGTCAGCGGGAAACGCTTGTTTGGGAAACATTCAGAGGAAACGCTTCTTATCGATAAGTTCCGATCAATTAACCCTTCAACGCAACCTTAAAGGAAATGAAAGATTTAACCAGTTACTGTCCTTCTCCCAGCTCCATATCATAGCACCGGCAGCAACCGTGGCCAAGCTGGTTGCCAGTGACCAGCTCTGTAAGATCTAGTTTAAGGACAAATAAGCCTCCCAGCAGAAGTGGTAGAGGGTAATACAGTGGGGGGGTATTAAACATGCGCGGGATAGACATACGGCTCCTGAATCTAAATTTAAGGTGGCCATGCGTTAAATCGTAGTGTCCCTTTAAGACAGAAAGTCACTGGGCTTGCACTCTGGTTACAATAAAAATGTAAAAAATCAATATTAGCAGAAAATGAAGAAAAAATAAAAATAAATCGCTCTGCAGAGTCGCCGCGGCTTAAGTTCCCGTTGCTTGTTAGTACAGCTGGATAGAAAAGCGAAAATGTCTCCCCGCGTGACGCCTTTTTATTGTACTAACAAAAATTTAGCTGCCAATTGTCGTTCATCATTTCTTTCTTTTTTTCTCATTTTCGCTCCTGAAATCCCGACAAATGAAAATCCCTAGTTATACAAAATAAACGCGGCGTCCTGCGATGCCGATTTCTCTGTCTAAATGGGATTTAAAAAAACAACGCTGGAACATTCAGAATGACACAAAGTATCAAGAGAACGATACTCCCAGAGCGGCCGGCACGGGGAGGAATAACGGCTGGAGAAGGGTTACGTTAGTCTTAATAATGAGTCTCCGGCACCCAGCAGAGGAGTGTCCGTTAGCAACCATGCAAACCATAGAAGCAAAAGGGAAAAAAACTATTTATGGAAATGTTATATTTTTATGGCTAAAAATATTAAAATTGGTCATTTTTATCACTTTTTTTTATTTTTAATCATTCTTAAGTGTTTACATAAAACTAGATGTTATTGAATGATGAGTCAGTAACGTGATTGGTTCCGGATGGATTTACATGATGCAGCAGAAGTGTCATAGTTGCCAACAGTCTCCAGTTTTGTCAAAACAGTCCTGACAGCATGGTTTCACGCTCATACCGTAGCATGTCCTGACCAGTTGCCACAATTTCTGGGACTCGAGCCCATGACCCCAAATCAAGTCATTGTTCGTTCATGTCCATTTATGTATGTAGCGCCGGCAGAGTCTGTAGCGCTGTCATCAGAGTCACTAAAAATAATTTAAATTCAATTTAAAAAAATGGTACAAAGGAGAAGTTAGGATTTATGAAAAATAGCGGAATCAAGTTATTCATCTTAAAAGTATTTAAATAAAGTTAAAATGTTACTCATGATTAAAATATATAATTAATATTTAATTAATAATGATAATATTAATGATTAATTGATATATATATATATATTAAGAAAACTAGAATTCTTTTATATTTAAAAAAGCATTTAAATAACATTAAAATTGTAACTGTTACTCCTAAACAATTAATATATATATATATTAATATTCTATTAATAATTAATCATTAATTTATATATATAATATATATATATATATATATGTGTGTGTGTGATTATGGCCAATTGAAACACAGAATTTAGAATTTGTCAAAAAGGGCAGAATTAAGTTCTTATTCATGTTAAAAACATTAATATTCATTTAAAATGAGGTAAGTGACATCATAATGTCACATACACGTGTAAAGAAGCGGTTCCGTGCGCCGCGGTACACGAAGCGCCGGTGAAGGCCGGCATTGTTGGCCGAGTTTTTCAGACGGAATGTTCTAGGCTGCGCGGAGTTTTATATTTATTGCACATGCATTATGGAATAAATATATCCGACATCATTACGAGTTTATTGCTGCGCTAATAACTGTTTTTAATGAGCGGGTTTATAGTCAGTGCATTAGCGGTTAACGGCAGCCGGCGCGCCCCATTCGCTATTGATTTTGTGATGTTCTTCGCCGTAAAGCGGGAACTTTATTATTATTCTTTCTTTTTATGATTTCCGGTCATCCTCAGACTCCCGGGAGTGAAGGACAAAGTCTCGACTGCTTCGTTCGGCGAAATGTCAGAAATATTAGTGCAGCTACTGAGACTGCAGGTATAGCTGCCAATGGTCCTGCATTTGCTGGGGCAGTCCTAACAGCAGGCTGTAGTAGATGCGCAATTCCTTTATTGAGCACAGCACGTTGGGCAAAGATGTAATAGCAGGGGACCCCCAAACATATCAGTGCCTGCGCCCCTCGTGGGTTTGTTTCTTCCCGGTAATTGGGCCCAGACAGGACTCAGCAGGTAGATTATTAGGACAGCTGACCAGTATACAAACCCCCCTCCCCCAATGACTGCCTACAAGGCTCCACTATGGCGGCTGATAGCCGAGCCTCTCGGGTAATCCGTTAAAAGCCCCCTCACGCCATTTATGTTACCCGAGATTTATCCCTCCTTATTCTCAGTTGATGACGGGGGGAATAAACGATACTGCCCCTTTAATGCCATGGTTGTGGGCGTGGCTTCATGCTCCACCCCCTCACTTCCTGTTATAACCTCGAACAGGAAGTTCAAGGACACATTGCAAATAATATCCAAATAAACCAACATTTCATTTATTCCCTGTTTATTTAAAAAAGAAAACAGCTTTTCTCTTTTTTTCCTGTATTTCAAGGCTTTTATTTGTTTTATTTACGTCGCGTCAGTTTTATCAACCCCTGTAGATGACGCGACGTCAAGTTAAAAATAAATGATGTTTTGGAGACCAGAAGCTTGAGTCAGAAACGCGTCCAAACACCCAGCACGGGATATATTTATACATTTTTATTTTTACACAATAAATATCCGGTTTCTAACTATATATTTTTCTTGGGGGGGGGGTTACAGCCATAATAATACCAGCAAATTGCGTAATTTTTTTAAAAAACAGAAGAACAAAAAAAACATTGGCCATAAAAGTGGATTTTGTGTTTATTTCCACAAAATATATATATTTATTTCATATTTTATATAATATTTTTTTTAACAATTGAGCGGTTTTGAAAAATTGCGCAACAATGTAACAGATGGTCCTTTATGCTCGGATGACTCATGGAAGAATTATGCGCTGAGCGTGATGACAGTTGAAAGCCCCCCCCCCACGTTCCGCCGAATTGTTACAATGTTTCTTTAATCAGAAAATTGGAGAATTCTCATCATTTAAAGGGGTGTTGATGGACCCTCTTCAATCATGTGTTCACCTCGCTGATCTTCGCCCGCGGGGGTCTCGCCGCATGCTAATAGGCTGCCTCGCCACTCGCTTCGTTTCTTTTCCTTGGATTTTGATGAATCGCTCCACGGACGCCCAGCTCTGTGCCCCGGCCCCTTTTCTGCGTGACGATGATGAATACTTTCTGGAGACTTTAAACAGTCAGGAGTCTGGAGAAATAACGGCAGAAAAGTAAAGTCAGAGAGGAACAGAAAAGACGAGGGGAAAAAACTTGAGCTAAAAACCTTGCTTTCTCCCTTATAATATGCGGGGGCTCTGCAGATTAGTGTCCAGCGAGCAACGCAAGGGTTAAGGATAGGGGTCAGGAGTGGAAAAAAAGGATTAAAATGGGAAGAATATTGGACTGGATGTTGTTAAATAAAAGGCGGCAAAAAGAGAAGGTGGAGTCGGGGTCCTGATGGGGGATACAGCGGGCGCAGGCATGGTAAAGGAAGCAACATAAACGATATAGGTGTTCTGCAGAAAACATGGCGTAAAAAGGGTTAAAATGGGGGGTATTGGACTGGGTGTTGGGGAAGAGGAGGATGAAAAGAGAGAAGAGAGAATCAGGAGGTGAAACGAGAGAAGTGCAGGACGTGGATTTACGATGGGAGATATAGGGGACGCTCCATAGAGGAGAACGATGCGCGGCGATTACAGATTACAGATTACGGGGCTACGTTAGCGTCGGCTATAATAACCTACAGTCACGCCGGGCCCTGTCAGCTGCGCATGGGTTTGGGTCATGGGTATGGATATTCATGGTCATTTACCCCCTGTGGTGCAGGAGCTACGTGCCCCGGAATTACACCCAGAACAGACGTTTCAATAAAAAAGGGCATCTTTAACCCCGTGCATGACAGATAGCCCAGCAGTATACGTAAAAAGCTGATAGGGAATCCGGAATATGTATATTTATATATATTGGATAGAAGAAGAGTCACCCCTCCCCCACCCAACTTGGAAACATTGCACTAGCCTCTACCGCTTCCGCTGGGAGACTGTTCAACGTATCTACCACCCCTCAGTAAAGTTTTTTTAAAAAGCAATCGGTGTGTATAAAAGTAAAAGTACTCAGTTGGGATTCTTCTTGTTCTGTGAAGGACAAAGTTGATCATTTTTGTAAAACTGATTCTAGGACTTCATGGCTTTTAAAAGGCTTCGTCTCCGGGTCTCCGTGTGTTAAAGGTTCTCTGTAAGTCAGCACAACGTTATGCCCAGGAATCCAGCAGTGAAATTGGGGCCTGATAATTAAGAATGTTTGGCCACAGGGGTCCTTAAATGTAATATTATGTGAGATGGAACTGGGTGTCAGAATTCCAACTGTCAGTAGCGTCCTGTGTACATTTATCCCAGGGGAGCAGCCATACTAACCTCCTGTCCTGAGGATCTGCACTATTAAGTTAAGATGCTGATTGCTGTTGATTGGTGCAGGCAGCCTTTCTAAGGGAGGGGGTTAAGGTTAGGAGAAGGGAGAGAATTTCCAGGGAAGAGACTGAATAACGCTAGTTTTGCCACAAACTGCCACAGGCTCCCTTCCTTGTCACTGAATAATCTCATGAATTAAATAAAACAAATGGTTTGTAAGCGGGTGAAGTTTTTTGAAGTTCGGAGCTGGTTTAATCGTCACAATCTTATTGTTTTATCTCTCTTTCTTTCCCTCTCTCTCTCTCTTTCCTCTTTTCTGTACTATTTCTCCTCTTTTTTCTTCTACTCTGTCTTTCTTCTCTTACTCTTCTCCCTTTCTTTCTTCTTTATATGCCTATTGCTTTCTTCTGTCTCATTTTTTCTCCCACTTTCAATTTCCTCTCTTTTTTCTCTTCCTTCCATTTTTGTTCTCTCTCCTTTCCTTTCTTCCTTTTGCCTCCTTTTATCATCTTTCCTTTTCTTCTGTCTTTATTTATTTTTTATTCTACCGTCCACCATCAACAAAGCTATCCAGCAGTCCCTTCCTCATTCCCACACAGCACTGTCTGGCAGCAACCTCTGTGGACAACCATCTGGGACCCCCTCTCTTCCCCGCGCACGCACCACCGTCTGGCAGCCCCTCTCCTTCCCACGCAGTGCACCATTGGGCGGTTTAAATTCCCACTCTGATAAGGCTTTTAGATATATAAAGGTTGACCAAATCCAATCCAAATGCAATTAGTGATCCCCCTATAATCCCCGCATCACAAACACAACAAGATTAAAAAAAAAACATTATAATTTGCAGTCACTATTTGACCCGTTTACTTTTGTTTGTTTTATGTTTATTTTTGGTATTTTTTTTCACATCAATTAATTATAAAAGCTTTTTTTTAAGGGAAGAAACAGCAGAATTTCTTAATATCTTAATTTTTTTACATTTTTTAGATTGAAATCTTTTCAGAATATTCTGATTTAATCTGTACATTAAAAAATGTTTGGTGTTTTTTTTTTTTTTAACTAGACTTTCCCGTTTATTTTTTATTTTCACTTTTATTTTGCTGAAGACCTACGTAAAGCTCTCCCTCCGGACACAAAGAACCTTTTTTAGCGTCTCCCGCGTCAGATTGAATTTTGTATTTTGATTTTCGCCTAAATGCAAATTCCGTTATTAATAACCCGAGGTGTCGGAGACGCTGACCACCAACAAAAATGATGGCTATTTTCGGCAGTGCCATAAAGCAGTTCGGACACCTGACATTTTTCATTTAAAGAAACCTTTTTTTGTGAGCACAAAGGATGTGACCTCTTCCATAAATCTTCCTCTTAGTCTCACAAAAGCTCCATGTGAAAGAAAGAGGCAAAAAAATAAATGATATATAAAGTGTAGGCCAGGCACACAGAAAATAATTTGTATTTTGTTTTTTTTTTTTTTTTTTGCGATTTTTTTTTTTCCCCCCCCGATTTTTTTTGGTGTGATTTTTTGGACTTAAGAGTTGCTAACAAGCAAAGCTTTCAGAGGGAACATATTTAACTCCAGGTGGCTCGCAATATAACAAAAAAAACCTGTATTTCTCTTTTAAGTGCTGACAGATAGAGCCGGCGCGTTTCTTTTAAGGCAGAGAAATCAGTTGGCGAGTTACCCGATAGCCTCGCCGTTCTTTATTATAAAGTTCAGCGCAGGAAATACGAGAAGTTTAGAAAAGAGAAAAAAAAAAAAAAATTCAAAAATCATGTTGAAAAATATCAAATGTCGCCAATGTGTTATTTTACTAATTGCGTTTTGAATTTGTTCTCGTAAATAATTTAGGCGGGGCTGTCAGCGGTCGCCGGTCACTTTTATCCCCGGCAAAAGAAAAAAAAAAGATCGCAGTTTGGCTCTGGCGCTATGAGCTACAAATTAAAAACAATAAAAAAAAATATAATAATAAAACAAAAAAAAATTCGGATTTTAACAAATTACTTGGAATTGGCAGAGAAATTTAAATAAATAAATTAATTCCTGGCGCTCGGTGAGACGCTCGTACACTCCGGAATGTTCTAAACAATGTCGTGCGTTTGGCTCTAACACTTATTCTTTTTTTATATATTTTTCATGCTATATAATTTATGCCCCAACAGTGCAGGTGTCTGACTGGGACACCATTTTGGAGGGTGTTGCGGATAGGGGGGAGCGGAGCCCGAAGTGGTCGTGTCCAAGGTGCCAGTGATTTTATAGCTCCTTGTCCTTGGGCCACTCGGAGGAGACCCAACTGGCCCATGATCCCCACTGCCCACAAAAGCAAAAAGTAGGACTGGGCTGTGGAAACTTGGGCAATTGGGAGGTATGATATAAGTGCATACGCCACATATATCAGGTGCCCAGAGCAGGGGAGCTCCCCAACTGGCCCATGATCCCCAGCAGGCCAATGGGGCAGCTACACAGGGTACTGGCTGAAAATCAGGACTGTTCTGCCAGAAGCAGTGCCTGTTGGGAGGTATGTGCTTAGTTACTATTTAGTTTACCGTTTAGACTAAAGAAACCATTTCAACTCTTACCTTACTGCTTTGGGACTGTATATGCCAGATAATAAATAGGCATTAAAAGTGGGTGGGGCCTGGTGTAAGGGGTGTGTCTGTATAACACGTTGGAGGACGCTCAATTAACCCCTTTGCACCCAAAAAGGATTGTTTAGCAGCTTTGGGGGATCCAGTTTTTAGATTTTATCTTTTATTTATGAATTTTCTGGATTTTTTTCCAGATAATTTATGAATAAACAGAGATTTTTTTTTAATTATTTGAACAAAAAAAATGGTTATCTTCATAAATGCAGCAATTATTCGGACGCGACAACGAGAGAGCGCGTGATGATAATGAATATTTGCCATTTGCAGAGATACCCAAGTGGGATTATGTTTAATGAGATTATATTTAGTGCGTATAGCATCGGGGAGGCCATTATGGTATTAATGTAAACATATATACCGCCCGAGAAGGCCGGATGTACAATGCGGAGGGGCTTCCGGGGGTCCCGGGGGAAATTAGCTCTGATTTTTCTGATGTTCTTATTGTTACGTTATTTCCATGTGTCCGGAATCTTCCGAAAATGGGTTCATTGGACACAATGTTGGCGGCTGGTAACATTCCAGCTGCCGTCGGGTTATTATAGTTTGATAATAGATAAATTATCATGGATTGTAAGCTCCAAAGAGCGGGGTCCTCTTCTACTTCTGTACCAGTTATGGAGGGGGCATTCTGGCCTAGGGCAACAGGTTCAAGGGGGCATCAGGGCGCTTGGTCGCCCCTATCTTGAGTGCCCAGGTTCCCTGTAGCACCGGTCGGCAGAGTGCCCGTACTTCATTTCTGCCCGACGGAATGCTGCGATATGACATCATATATAGACAGTAAGGACGTTGCCCCGGGTTGGGGGGTGGCTGGTGGATCTGCCCTAGGTTAGGTGTAGGGGGCAACGCCGAAGCTAAATACTCCACTGTCCGTTAATACAGAGAGTTTATCAAGGAGAAAAGAAGGAGAAAGAAGAATGATCCAATGAAACGGAGAGAATGCTCAGAATAAAGGGTTAAATTCTAAGTGTTTATCTGATTTCGCCATTTCGGCACCGGCAACTTGTTTACAGATTTCCAGCGTACTTCACGGCCCTGGAAGGACAATGGATGGGGCAGAACAGATCATCCGCAGCGGAAAACAAGAGCCCTCGACGTGAGAGGAACATGCAGCTCGAAGGATGTGACAAGGCGGTGCGTGGAAGGGGCGGAAAAACACCAAAGAACAGGCTGTTCTGGCAACAACGTAACGATGCGAGAAGCTGCAGCGGCAAGCGCTCGGCGCCGCACTCTGTAAACTCCTTGTTATTCTCCTGGATGGATGATAAATGGGACGGGGTGGTCCTGGCAGAGGCTTCGCGCCTGCGGGGGTCTTACCGATGAATAAAGGAGCTGTCGCTATTATTATAATTATCACAGAGCACGGGACCCTTCGTAATATTAACCCTTAAACAGCACATCGCACGGCTCTGGACTCCGGAGAATCTGCCCCTTCACCCCCAGACCCTGAAATTGGGGTAAAAACAGCCTCATTTTCTTAAATAGTTTAAAGGCATTCTGCAGAGCACGGTTATACCCCTCATATATGTTTTTTGGCCAGGAATAATAGCTTCACCAAAAGAGGAGGAGCCCCAGAGTACAAATAATGCAAATATACCCAATTTCAATGATTTCCCCTCAAAAACGATGGCTTTGTAAGAATACTCCGCACACAGGTGCTATTTGCAGCAGTGCTTTAGAATTATTAGTGCTAATGGGTACCAGAGCATAGAGCGTACATAATATGAGCATAAAAGGAGTTCCTTGGCCATAAGAGCTGACACTCTAATGTGAAGGAAGAATTCCTGTAAAGCGCAGACTGAGGAGTTTTCCGGCGCGCACTGAAAGAGAATAAATCTGGATTAATTATATGTCCCCGGAATAATGCGTTTTATTTGAGTTCCCTCTGTGGTTGAACGCGCTGCGCTCAGAAAGCACTTAATCATTAATCATATTAGCGCATGTCTCATATTAGCCAGATTTGGGAGCTCTGAGCCGGAAAATAATATTTTTACAGAAAAGTTCTGCTTCTGATCAGCGGGAAGAAACATTGAAGGATCACTGCCCAGACCAGACGAGTTGCAAACATATAGGGGGGAAAAAAGCCCGGCACAAACTTTTATCAGGACTCAGATTGGGAACAAATCCTGATATTTAACATTTTGTATGAAATTGGTGGGCGGAACCCAGTGTGGAAATGTGGGAGGGAGCATGTGCAGGAAGTATGCTCCCTACGTACACTTCCTGGTTTCATTAGAAGCAGCCGGAGGCGGAGTTAAATGAGACCCGCCCACACTGATTTGCATATAGTAAAAAAATAAAATTACCATTTTTGGGACAAGGCTGAAGAGGCAAGAAAGTCACCCAAGTCTGGATCTGTGCTAAAGTTTATCTATTTTAATGTCTCTGTCTTTTAATTTCTTGCTTCTAAGTTTAACTTAAATCAGACACATTCAGATTTGTACAAATGTCATTTTTTACCGAATTTGCCAAATTTGTGCATTTGTGTCCGGAAAATGAGGAGGGATCCCAAATGAAACAAACGAAAATGAATGTTTGTGTCTGGTTTTCTTTTCGTTTCGTTGAATGGAGTGTTTTGTACGTCTGTATCATGGAGGGATCCGTGGGGTAATTGTAGCCGCTGCGCTTCAAGGGGATCACGGCAGCTCTGTGGTTGTAGAAAATGGGGCTTGAGCGACTTTTCAGCAGGAGGGCCTTAGTGTTTCAGTGCGAGAGACAGAGATAAAGAGAAAGAAAGAGAGAGAGAGAACGGGAGGGAGAAAAAGAGAGAAAGAGAAAGAAAGAGGCAAAGATAAGAGAAAGAAAAAGCGAAAGGGAGAAAAAAAGAGGAAGGGAGAAAGAGAGAGGAAGAGATAAAAAGTAAGATAGAGATAAAAATAAAGAGAAAGAGAGAGATAAAGATAAAGAAAAGGAAAGGGCGAAAGAGAGTGAAAGAGACAAAGATAAAGGAAAGAGAGAGAGTAAGAGAGAGAGACAAATATAAAGAAAACAATAGAGAAAGAGTGAGATAAAGAGAAAGAAAGAGTGAGAGATGCTGATATTTAGTTTCTGAACGAAAAACCATTCCAAATTTTGTCTGAAACATCCAGAAAAAAAATTGTCCAAAAAAATGAATGACCCGAAAATGACCCCCCTCCCCCGCTGTATAAATCTGCGTGATCCATGTCTGTAACGTGTCTGTGACGTTTGTGTCATGTCTGTGACGTGTCTGTAGCGTGTCTGTGACATGTGTGTCTGTAACGTGTATGTGACGTGTCTGTAGCGTGT
>VKOC01010245.1:0-11070 GCA_009364415.1 Spea multiplicata
ATGCTATATGTGCAGTATACAGGAAAGTGAGTCCTAAATACATTAAAAAACATGAGAATGCTGAACAAAGAATGATTCATCATCAAAAGAACAGATGAGTATTCTATGATTAATCAAAGGCGTGGCAAAAAATTATTCATGAGTGAATGACTCGGTTCTAGTTTTTAATTTAGGTGTGTCCATAGCTCCTGGTATACCTTGCACAGAATGATTTAGAGTTCAATTCAGTATATGACAAAATTCCATACTAGTGACTAATTGTTTTTCGTTAATTAGATGCCAAATGTAAAATAAATAAAAACAGGTACATTTAGATGAAGCAAATATAACCAGACACTGGACAACCACAAAGTAAGGCTCAGCATGCAATGGTTTTCCATACTGTCACAGAGTTTGCTGAAATTTAGAACATCTTTAGTGGATCGGGCAGTTCATCTAATTTAAACAAATATTTAAATGCTTTATCATTATGCTTTATTCATAATGTTTCATGGATGGATGACTTGGCCCCAGTGACTACAAAATGCTTTTAGATCTACACTAACTTAATACTGCAGACTAGCTTTTCAGTTATCTGTAATCCCTCTTTTGGATTTCATAGCTAAATGAAATTATGGTTCTCCTTGGATTGGTTTACATAATACGGTATTATAAAACAGTATTTTTATGGTGGACTTCATTTTGCAACCAAAGCATGTTTCTTACATATTCGTAATTTATTGAAAAAACATTCTGTTTTGTCTGTGGTATAAAAGTAAATAGTAAATTTAAACCATTAACCAATGTACCTGGGAATTCTCAGGGTTTGACCGTGACTTTAGGATTTTTGATATCCTTGTGTGAATGCAGGTAACTCAATAAGGTGTGTATCTTTAAAAAAGGGGTGTGAGTGCAGTGTATATGTATATATGTTGGTGTGAGATGGTCAGTGTATGTGTATGGTCAGGTGTGTGTGTAAGAGCAGCGTAGGTATTTGTGTGTTTGTAAGCTGGTGTGTGTATATATATATATAAGGTATATACATATATATAAGGTGACCCCCCCATAATCTGAATATTAGTTTAGGGAAAAAAGAAAAAGCCTGATTATAAGACAACCCTATAGGAAAAACGTTTTACTAGTAAATATTAATTCATGTAAACAATTTTTTTTGTTTTTATTTACCAACCTGCCCCCAGTTATGCACATCTGCCCCCAGGCATGCCTTTTAACCCCCTATATGCCACTCTGCCTCCAGAAATGCCTTATACACCTATATGCCACTCTGAGGAATATAAGGGGTTTAAAAGGCATATCATGGGACAGAGTGGCACACTTACACACCCAGACACTAATATACCCACTTACCTACCCACTGAGACACTTGCCTACCCACTGAGACACTTGCCTACCCAGACATTACACTTGCCTACCCAGACATTACCCTTGCCTACCCAGACAGTAAGCAGGCGCTTACTGCTCCCACGGGATTACGGAATGACGCTGTGTGACCCCCACTAGGCCCCGCCTCCTCCAGAAAATTGAAAAGGTCTAACAGAACCACTTTAGGATGGCACAGTGCCGCTGGGGTCCCAGCCCTGCTTCTGGAGCAATCTCCCCAACTGGCTCTGCTTCCCTGAAATGGGCGGGCTATCCCGGCAGTAGAAAGGTATGCGCGTATGCAACCACGGCTGCTGCCGGCACTTTTGCCGGTGCTCGGTGATAGACGCCCGGTGTAAGTGCCGGCAGCAGCTGAGGTTACCAGACAGGAGGATCCAGGTCCCCTGCAGCGCTGCGGGTGGTCTGGATCTTAGTCTAATAGTCAGACCTCATTTGAGGTCTGATTAGAAGATGACCTTGATTACAAGACGAGGGGTATTTTTCAGAGCAGATTATTTAATAACAAAAAACATCTAAAAAATAAACTACACATAGCTATTTCAAATAAAAAAAAAGTGTATTCATTTTTTTTCTTAATGCTTCAAATGCTTGGTAATTAAAAGGCAAATATTAAAAGATGAGCATCACTGTTTCCAAACTTGATATGCTGAGACTAGAATTTTAACAGTGATCCCTGAATCTAAAACTGGCCAATATATGTATATACCGTATTGGCCCGAATATAGGCCGCACTTTTCCCCCCCATTTTAAGTCTTTAAAGTGGGGGTGCGGCCTATATTCAGGGTCTAGCGCCCAACGCCCTGGACATGTGGTCCCGGGCAGGCAGCGGGGTTAGGATACAGATCCCCCGCAGCGGTGCAGGGGACCTGTATCCTACTCTTGAGAGTCCTGCACCTGGTAAGTCTGGTGGGGGTGACATCTTTGGGGACAGAGTTTATGCAGCATATCTACGCGCTGGTGGGGTAGAGAGCACCCTAGAGTGGCAGCATATCTTGGGTGGGGGGATAGAGTGGCAGCATATTTAACTCCAAACAGATATAAATACATACATACATAGACTTGTGCCAGAAACCGACTGATGTTGACGAGGGAGCACGTTTCAGTCCAAGACAGCCGCAGGTTCAATTTTAGCCTGCTGAGGGAATACATTCTTATACATTCTTATGGACACTCACCTCTTCAACCACCAACACCCTGCACCTACCACTGCCTCAACACAACCCTATGCCCCTAGGTCTATTTGTAACATAACAAACCACATGTCATGAGCTGTGTATGGAAATGTATTTGAATGCTAGTATTACTGTATTTCTGAGTTTATTGTAAAAGTTTGAGTTTATACTGTATATGAATTGTCCTGTGTTAAGGTATATGTGATAAAGGTTTTAATTGACCTAACCACTTCTGAATCAACAGATTTCACAATAAAAATGGTATCCAATTACTCCATGAGATGGTGCTAGCGCATAGCTCAAATTGCTCTAGATTGTTAAATTGAATATTTTTAGTATGCAATGTATTCATTTTGAAGCTGTTTTATCAGTTTATCAAAAGATAAATTAGAAAAAGGTACATTGCTATCCAGACAAAAAATAAAAAATATTCTAATATTTTTCTTTGAGATATATATATATTAGTACACCCCTCACATTTTTGCAAATATTTTATTATATCTTTTCATGTGACAACACTGAATAAATTAGACTCTGCTACAATGTAAAGTAGTGAGTGTACAGCCTGTATAACAGTGTAAATTTGCTATCCCCTCGAAATAATTCAACACGCAGCCATTAATGTCTAAACCTTGGCAAGAAAAGTGACTACACCCCTAAGTGGAAATGTCCAAATTGGGCCCAAAGTGTCAATATTTTGTGCGGCCACCATTATTTTCCAGCACTGCCTTAACCCTCTTGGGCATGGAGTTCACCAGAGCTTCACAGGTTGCCACTGGAGTCCTCTTCCACTCCTCCATGACGACATCAGGGAGCTGGTGGATGTTTAAGAATGCCCCACAGATACTCAAAAAGGGTTTAGGTCTGGAGACATGCTTGGCCAGTCCGTCACCTTTACCCTCAGCTTCTTTAGCAAGGCAGTGGTCGTCTTGGATGTGTGTTTGGGGTCGTTATCCCGTTGGAATACTGCCCTGAGGCCCAGTCTCCGAAGGGAGGGGATCATGCTCTGCTTCAGTATGTTACAGTACATGTTGGCATTCACGGTTCCCTCAATGAACTGTTGCTCCCCAGTGCCGGCAGCACATATGCAGGCCCAGACCATGATACTCCTACCACCATGCTTGACTGTAGGCAAGACACTTTTTTTTTTTGTTGTGCTCCTCGCTTGGTTGCCGCCACACACACTTGACACCATCTGAACCAAATAAGTTTATCTTAGTCTCATCGGACCACAGGAAATGGTTCCAGTAATCCATGTCCTAAATCTGCTTGTCTTCAGCAAACTGTTCTTTTTTGTGCATCATCTTTAGAAGAGGCTTCCTTCTGGGAAGACAGCCATGCAGGCCAATTTGATGCAATGTGCATTGTATGGTCTGAGCACTGACAGGCTGACCCTCCTCCTCTTCAACCTCTGCAGCAATGCTGGCAGCACTCATACGTCTATTTCCCAAAGACAGCCTCTGGATACGACGCTGAGCATGCGCACTCAACTTCTTTGGTCGACCATCGCAAGGCCTGTTCTGAGTGGAACCTGTCCTGTGAAACCGTTGTATGGTCTTGCCCACAGTAGTACAGCTCAGTTTCAGGGTCTTGGCAGTCTTCTTATAGCTTAGGTCATCTTTATGTAGAGCAAAAATTATTTTTTCAGACCCTCAGAGAATTCTTTGCCATGAGTTGCCATGTTCAACTTCAAGTGACCATTATGAGAGAGTGTGAGAGCGATAACACCAAATTTAACACACCTGCTCCCCATTCACACCTGAGACCTTGTAACACTAACAAATCACATGACACCGATCCCTGGATCCCTTGAAAGTAATTGCCCACTGTACAGGAAGGCCTTTAGACAAGATATGCAATAGCCAGATCACCACCCATGGACAGCTTTTCTTTTTTTTAAGTTTATTTATACAAAACTAATTATGCTAAAACAAACATTTTTGTGCCTGTTTTGACAATATTACATTAGTACAAGCAGTACTGCGACGCAGCGCAATACACGTTACAGCATGACTTCAATTTACAGGAAGCTCAGTAATGTACAGTAGAAGCAGTGTACAATTACGTTTCCATACATGGTACATATGGTTAGCGCATTAGTGGAACACAGCCTGGGGAAATGGGATGGTCAGGGTGGGTGAGGGGGAGAGTGGTAGGACAGGTACTTTCTCTCGATAGCGTCCTTGAGATCCAGCCCCAGGGCTCTGAATAAAGCCTGTGCAAAGAGGCACTGCCAGAACAAGTGAAGGGGAGTCTCCTTCTCTACAATGCACTGTGGGCAGTGTCTATATCTGCACAACCCCCTGGCATGCATAAACGTCCTTAGGGGGAGGCCTCCCTGAATGGCCATCCATGCAAAGTCTTTATGCCTGTTGGTTAGCCTGTTCGATGCCACGTTAGCCCAAACAGTCCTGACTGTGGCGGCAGGGAGCCCTGAGATGTTCTCGATAGTGTCTTTGGCCCTGATGAGTTTGTGGATCACACAGGGTGACCACAGGTCTGGTTTAACTCCCCCCAGTTGGTGCTCCTTTACAAATTTGCAGACGTCTGAGTAGAACCAGGGCATAGTCCAATTGTAAGGGATGGAGCTGTCCCACTTTTCCCATTTGAGCTGCCTCCACGGGGCAGTAGGAAGAAGCGAGACATGGAGTTTCCAGCAGAGCCTTTCACTACATCTCTGAGAGTCCTGCGCACACAGTTGCACACAAAGAAGGCCCTCAGCATGGTAGGGATGTCAGGCACGCCTTTGCCTCCCTTGCCGGGTTCCTTGTACATCACTGTTCCTTGGTGACCAGCAAGGGCCAGGCCTGAACTGCAGTACGGGAAGAATCTCGTGGCACAGCACCAGCACTTTCCCTGTGATGGTAAGGTCTCTGAGGCTCCACAGCCACTTTATTGAGTCTCTCCTCCCAGCTTTTCAGGGCCGTGCCGTCTCCAGCATGGTCTCCGACTTCCCGCAGTTGACCTTTGCGCCTGAAGCTTGGCTGAAGTCCTCGCACGTCTGGACGAGCGCTCTCACCGACCAGCGATCTGCGCAGAAGATGGTCACGTCGTCCATGTAGAGCGAGTACTTTATCTTCTTCTTGTCTCTGCCCAGCATAGTGATCTCTCTAATTGGATTCCGTCTGATGCACTCAGCAAAGAGCTCTATACAACAGACAAAAAGAAGAGGTGAGAGAGGGCAGCCTTGTCTGGTCAGCTTTCATTCTTAACGGGACTCGTCAGCATGAGGTTGTGGTACTGGCTTAATACTTGAGGCTTGGGGTAGCCAAGAAATACCATTACATAAGTTATGGTGGGTAAAGTTGATGGAAAACCCTTCCACTAAAATTAAGGGGTTAGTAGAAGTATTATTAAGTACTCATCTGCAGACACCAGACAAGCCAGAAGACTTGTTTTTCCCTCAGAAATCTCATGGTACAGCCACAGCCACAAGGGATCCTGGGTAGGCGCATGCAAATAAGGTCAATAATTATCACCTTTTGCCTCTATATCCACTTTATACATGGATCCCTTGAAAGTAATTGCCCGCTGTGCAAGACAGCCTGTAGACAAAACTCAGGTAAGAGGTGCAGTAGCCAGATCACCACTCATGGACAGCTGTTTCATCCTTAATGGGACTCGTCAGCATGAGGTTGTGATACTGGTTTAATACTTGAGGCTTGGAGTAGCACGATAAATAATGCAGGAGAGGGTTCCCAGTTCATAAGCTTTTCTATTTTTACTAAAGTGATTGCACTGCTTATTGGCTTTTTAAATGACTTACTCAAATTAGGAGGATTTCTGCTCTGCGTATGTGTGTGTGTATAAGCAGTGCATGCCAATTTGCTACAACCACAAATAGGTTGGCTACAAAACAACCAAGGTTTAAGAAGTGGTTAACCTGCTTTTTGGGATTTCTTTTGCCATTGGTGGGAACTTACAATGCTTTTTTTCATGGAAACATAAACTTACCCTGCTAACTACTTTCTGTTATTAAGTATTGGTTAAGGTATGTATGTGTAAGAAATGCTTAGTGTAAATAAATCTTAGGAGATGATCTCATGGAGCAGCAACCACATTTTGTGCTTTAGCATATGAGACTGGTCTCCCACCATGTACAATGTGGATTTAGGCAAATCCCCTTATGCAAAACAGTATTAACCGTGCCCTACTTGGAGGGCAGGCACTACCAATAGGCAAGGTACAGATCTATGTGGGGGCGCCTTGGCTGCAGAGGAGGTGCTCCTATATAGATCAGCTGGAGAAGCAGGGTCTTTCGGGGAGTGCAGTGTATATTCAGGTGTTGCCGACGACTGATGCCGATCAGAAGGGGAGTTATGTTTTTTCTTTAAGTATCCTCTCAATGTTCAATTTTTTATTCAACGCTTTAGCAGGCCAGAAGCTGGAAGAGGAAAGGGTGATAGAATATTTCCTTGTGTTCAGAAAATAAACAATTTGAGTATTGGTGAACCCCTGGACCTGCTGCCCTAGACGTAGTCTGTCACCGATGATGCTAATGTATGCAGATTAATAATCTCGATTGGATTCAAATTTGGCTTCAAATTTATCTATAGAGGAAACCAAATAAAAAATTTGTAGATGAAATTACTTCATCTATGTTAAACATATATATTTACAGTAAATATACTTTCTGAATTAAAATGGGATTGTGTAAAGCAGAGTATATGTTTTATATGGAGAAGAGAATACCACAACCACCCACCACTAATGTAGTGGTTTGACTAAATGAAACTATAGGTAAAGCAAACAGCATGTGATCTGATTACATGTCTGGAAAACTGTGAATATATACAGAATTGTTTTCTATTTGCACTGCCTCTAGCTGCTCTATTGCAAGCTAACCTAGCTCTGCTTCTCTAGTTTACTGGATGGAATATACAGGGTATCTTTTAACAACTGCCTGATTGCCACGAGAGGTCCATTTGATAACTATAGCTGGGTGAAAGCACCAGTTTCCGTGCCCCTGATGCAGCATTTCAAGTGCTTCAAGAGTTTCCCTGGGGTGGAAATTGCTTTCAATCCATAATTGTTTGTGTCTGTTCCTTACCTGGGGACTTCATGGGTTTACATGGCTGGCCATCCCAGCTTTAGGGTTTATATCTACTGTGCAGAATCTAGAATGAGAATGTAGCTGTTTGTGTTTTCCTTAGTTCAATTCTATAGAGGACTATCCAGTTGGTATTCAGTGAATGCTGGGCTCCAGGAAATGCCGGGCTGGCTTTATGGGCCCCTGGCAGAAAGTTAGGTGATGTAAGGAAAGAGGAAAAATACGGTGGAGAATACAGAGGAAATGGTTTTGGAGAGTTGAAAAAGAAGAAAGAAATTTTGAACATTGGATGACAGATGTGTCTTCCAATAATTGTATATCATGTTTGTTAGTAGTGAATGGGCCAGGGTTTCAACCTCGTTAGTTCATCCACCATTTTAAAATGTCTCTCAAACGCAGAAAACCAATGGCAGGAAAATTATGCTGCTTGTTACCCTGCCAGTTCTAAAGAGAGAAACATAAGATAGGCAAGAGTTAGAAGCCAAGAGTGAGAGAAAAAAAAAATGTGACGGAGGGTAAAGCCGTTAAGGGAGAGAGATGAGAAAAAGTTAAAGCACCAAATACGAGAGAATGCAAGAGATAAGCACGGTAAGGGGGAATCATTAAGACAGGATAAGAGGTAAAACAGAAGTGTGACAGACAAGGGTGCAAAGACTAGTAAGTACACCCCACTTTTTCATGTGGTACAGGATAATGGATTTTTCTTTTTCTACCTAGATATAATTCATAAATTTCTTTTCGACTCTAGTCCTGACAAATTTATCACCATATATTTTTAACATCAAATTCAACACTCGCTGGTAATTTTAACAGGAAACTGTACAGAGATGTGATTGCCAGAGAATCAGAGAAAGGGGAAATTTACAGCTAGAAACTTGTGTTGTCAAGTGACTATGGCCAGTAGTGAACTAACCATGTAAGGAGGCAGTACAAACATAAATAGAGCAATTAAAATACAGTGCATCATTACTGAGCTGAAAAATGCCCGAATTATGGACTTGCTTGTCTTGAATAAAGAAGTTTAAGCCAAATGTTACTTTTTATCTCCCCTTAAAATTCAAAGTATTTAAAAGACTCAGAATCCATTAGTACTGAGGGGGCAGCATACAGATCCAGCAAAAAATAATGACTGCCACCTTTATAGGTGACAAAAGGTGAATCAAAATCTGCTTGTCACAATACGATGCTATACAATAAACATAGGATAGTAGTCAGCAACTAATAGGACATGTAAAATAATTATAATACAATGTTTCATTTTATTCATTTTTTAATGTATGACCAGGAAGATCTCGCTCCCTCTGATTGCTGTCACTTGGGGGAGAAGTCATCTAGGGCTGTAATGTAATAAAGATCAGATCATTTCTATCAGAATGAAGCTGATTATATCCAACCTACAGCACTTCACGGGCTTCCTGGTCCGTGTCATTGAAGATTTTTGATTCCCCCCCCCCCCTTTATTATTTACAATTTTAGTGCTGGCTCTTCATAGGAGCTCAGCATTGATTCATATGTCTTTCCTACAAGCCTATCTGGACCAAATACAGCTGTGACTGGACCACTAAAGCCACAGATCCTGTTCTATGAAAGTGAACATTTTACAAGCAAATGTAGCATTAGTTCTTAATATTATTAAATACCCAAGCATTTCCCAAAATATTTTTTGTGTACAATTTTGCCTCATTCATATTTTTAAGGAAGTGATGCAGTGATCGTTGTTACCATAGAAACTGAAAATATTTCTTGAAAGTTTCTGTTTTCTTCATGTGAGCAAACGTTTACAGGAAATTACAGAGATTTGCTTAGCACATTTAATGTCTTGTGTAAATGAAAGAGCTCCTTTAAAATGGATATATAACTTTTCTCAAATGCTACATTTTACATACTTGTAAACTCAGGGGTGTATTAGCAATGGGACCTCACCTCAGGTGTAAAGGGCCCCCATTTTCTGTTAATTTGCTACAGTATAAAATTTATGTATTTTTTTGCATTGCACAGTATGAATATAGTGTTTTCTGTGCTAAGTGATATGGAAGCCCTGATGGGGTGGTCTTGGTGCAGAGTGCCTCTCTTCTGAAGCAGGAGTATTTGCAGATATACAGATAGACTAGATTACTAGAGTATGATCAGTGTCATGGACCAGGTGATCAGGTCTGATAGGAGCCCAGGTGCAGGGGATACGAGGGTCTCTGTCTGTACCCCACGATGCATGATGGCTTGGGCTTGGTACAGACAGGCGCAGGAAATAAATCACAGACAGAAGATGCTGGATGGGGCACACACGACAGGAAGCCCTCTGGATGGGGCATACATGGCAGGTAAGCCCACTTGCAGGTCGCTGGCCGTAACTCAGGAGCAGATCAGGAACCAAACAGGCAGTCCTAAAACGTCAATGTCAAGGCCCAGACTGAAGGGCTGGGCAGGTTTATATAGGTTGTGATGTCCAGGTGCACCTTGTTTCCTGGTTATGGCAATCAGGTCTGAGTGCAGCTGGACTTGATAATCACTCTGAGTGCTTCAGAGTGGCAAGGGCGGCCACTAGTGGCTGGAAACGTGAAACTAGTAGCACAAAGTTTAAACAAGTCCAGACAGCGAAGGGTGAAGCGTTACAATCAGTGATGTCAGATTGAGCTTCTAATGCCCGTCATGTGACCAGCGTGTTTTGCCATCACACACAGACAGTAAGAGTGGAAGCTGCATCTCTCTGTGTATATGTATGTATGTATGAATGTATTCCCATTATGTGTCCGTTATATATATCAGTGGTAGGGGCCTACCATGTCAATATTTGACTCAGTATATATTTATAGGGGTTATGCTGCACTACACAATGTCTGGCTCAGTATATAGTGATGAGGGTTATGCTTCACTACAGACAGGGACGGGCTGGGCCCCCCAAAATCTAATCTAAATGGCCACTGGGTCTAATCAGCACGCATTGGCCGTTTAGATTAGATTTCCAGCAATCTGATGGCCGCATAGCGATGGGAGCAGCGTGTAGGGTGAAAGCTACGCCCCATCGCATTCAGACTGCTGGAGCACCGGATGTCGTGTCAGTGACATCCTGTTAGCATAGAAAACGGCAGCCTACAGCTATCAGAGGACAGAGGTCAAGATGAAAAAGCCCCAAAGTGGAAGAAGTAGAAGGTCAGTAAACAGTAAGCATTTATTTTTCTAAACACTGTATAATACATTTTTGTATTCGTTAAAAAGAAAAAAAATCGGTGTGTGTATGTAACTGTGTCTGTGGGGGACAAACAACTTTTTTAAATTATTAAACAAAATAAATCTGTGTCTATATGTGTTCACAAGTTCAGCTCCCCAGTGTCACCTCTGTCCCCAATCAGCCCCCCCATGGCATCTCTGTCCCTAATCAACCCCTTCCAGTGTCACCTCTTTTTCCATATCATCCCCCCATGTCATTGCTGTCCCCATTCAGCCCCTCCCAGTGTTATCTCTGTCCCCAAC
>VKOC01010247.1:0-18232 GCA_009364415.1 Spea multiplicata
GGATAGATGGGGTGGGGGGGGCCCTTAACAGATTCTCGCACCAGGGCCCTGAGGTTTCTAGTTACGCCCCTGCAGATCATAAAAACATAGACTCTGCCGACTTAATCAGCCGTTGGTCTCGTCTTAGATTCAGGAGCCGTCTGTCTATCCCATGCTTGTTTAATACCCTCACTGTATTACCCTCTACCACTTCTGCTGGGAGTTTGTTCTATTGCATGACCACCATCACAGTAGAGTAGAACCTCCTTATATTAAATCTAAGCGTAAAGCACTCTAGTTTTAAATTATCATGACCAATCGGGTCTGGAAAAGTGGTCCGAACCGATGTATTTTCCATTGGGGCCAATTATTCACGTTGCGACATCTTTTCTCCTATCTCCGTATCTCTGATCTTTCTTTATTACGAAAAAGTGGTGGGGGGAAAAAAAAAAAAAGTTTCTTTAACATTTTCCAGATCTAGTTTGACTTTCCCAACGCGCACCCTCAGAATAAATATCTAGAATAAACAGATATTCCCTGGTGGTGTTCCTAGCATATGTTTGGAAATGCCTTGCATTTTGCATCATGTCACAAAGTGTCAAAAGTCCCCGGCAAGGTAATATTGAAGATGGATGAAAGTCTATCATCGGATGCCAAGATGAAAAAGTGACAGCACATAATGAAAAGAGAAATCGTTTCCATTTTGGGGCAGAGTAAGTAAGAAAGAGTCAGAGGAGCCGTACGGCTGAAAAATTGAGCTTTTGACAGACATGCCTGTAAGTGAAAGTGCGGCGACTATAATGTTATCCATTATATAGCAGATAATGATTATTTTAGGAGCTGCATGGTTTTGAATAAATCCTCCGATGCCCCACGGGATTGAAAATAAAGGTGAAGACGGCGTGCCATTATTAGACGCATTAGGGGAAAAAATAACTTGGTGTATCTTCTTCTAGAGACTAAGGGTCATTGCAATCAGAGAACAGAAACACAATTTCTGTGCTGTTAACCTTGGCTTTGGTGGCAACTGGCAAAAAAAAAAAAAGAAGTCTCATAGCCTCATCGTCTCATCGGTAATCATACTAACACACATAGCGGCCAAGCTCAGATTGAATAAAGATAATAGTCTATCAGGTATGGCATTACACGGCATAATTTTTCAGCTACTGGCAGTATAATTTTAACACCATCATCTCCATATTAAAATAACATATAAAAATACCTTTTTTTTAGCTTATCGGTGAGTTTACATATTCCCAATTTCAAATAAAAAATATGGTTTCCAACCTAAGAACCTTGTCTTTATTTAATAAAGATCTGCTGTCACCGGTTATAATAATAATATTCTTTAATGCAGATTTTAATTAGCTATGCAGATAAAAAAACTGTTTGGGAATTTGATTCGTATATCTATACGATATTGGCCAATAAAAGATAACCGGCTAACGGCTGGCACACGTTTTCTGTCTTTTTGCTCCGTAAATTACATACTATTTTTTTTTTTTAAGTGAAGAACCATAGATTTACGTAATAGTTTTCCTTTTCCAACCACTTTCTCTGGAAGGCGGTGCGGTATTGTCACACCTAACGCCAGTCGCTGTCCTTGTACAGCAATACGTGGACGTTGTACATCACCCATGGTTGGCTGGTCCTCCTCAACCGAGGACTAGCATGTTTGCGTGTGTTCTCCGGCGCTACCCGTACAAACGGACACCACACACCGTTTGGCTTCCGTTGATCTGATCCTGGCTCGTATTTCGACTACAATTCCCGCTAAGCTTCTTCTTCCTCAGCTCACCTGGTTGAGCTACCTTTGTTGACCCTGCTTTGGTATGACCTTGCCTATGGTTATACGTTCTAGATCCTGGGTCCAGTCTACTACCTAGCCTATGGTTACAAAGATGTCCACCACCCTAAAATAAAACCTTTGAAACTCTTCCCAGATCTTCCACTTGAAAACTCATATTAAAAATGGGATGATGAGTGTTCGTTGACTAATCATATCCCTCAAATGTGGGTATGCTAGAGGTGCAAAAAGGTTCACATGCTCATGGCCATGTACATTTTCTTTAGGTTAATTATTGAATTTAACCGTACTTAATGGGTGCCTAAACTGCACTTTATTGTGTACTGTTACCTACATGGTCTATATGTGCAGGGGAAGACTGGCACCTTCTGGCCTGGGGGCAAGTACAGCGAAATCCCCCCACCTATCCTCCATAACATATACAGTTACACTTCACACACTCATAACACATGCGCACTCTCATATGTACATACACATCCACTCTAACATACACACTAATACACACTCACATTAACACACACACTAACACAAACACAATAAAACCTACAGCCTTCACCTGTTTGAAGTTTTTCTTGAACAGCTCAAGGGCAATTGTCCCATTGGGCCCAGCTACCCCTGCCCATGTGTAATGTACATGTATGAACAAACACATGTTTTGGAAAAAAAATACTAAATTTTACTAAATTACTACACTACTAAAGGGAATTTAAGGGGGATTATTTTGTTTCTGTTACTTTTCCTATTTGGTCCAGAATTTATGAGAAAAATAATAGGGGGAAATATACTTTGTCCTTTCTATTTGCCTCCATATCATGTGATCAAATAAACAGATTTCCTTAACCCAGGTACATATGAATTTGTCCTTAATGAAAAAAAAAATACATAGGTTTCCCTAAGCAAAATGCATGATTGCTACTTATATCTAACTTTGATATCAAAAATGTGGCCAGACGCTCGAAAGGGTTAAATCATCATTATTCCATTATTAAGCTTTTTCCCCCCATTAAGTTTAACATTTACTGAAAACGTCTCCTTAATAAAGAAACATAGACTATATACGGTACATACTTACCATACACAGGACCTGGCGAGAGATCGAAACACATTGTTGTTGGTTGTGTGGGGTTTTTATTTTTTTATTTTTTTGGCACTTGCAGATTTCAGATAAAAGAATTGGAATTAGTTTTTAGATTAAAAATAATTGCCTAGTGCATCCATCCAAGAAAACTATATGTTCAAAAGATTAAGAGTAATTTCACCAAATATTTAGATACGATAGAAGTGCTTGGTAAGCCATGTGGATACATCAAATGGATCTCTGACATCAAAAGAGATTTTTCGGAAGTAAAATTCATGAAGTGTGGCCACTTAATGTTGGAACAGTTACGCTAGAAGGACACTTTGCATTGTTATAGCCCTGAACTCATTGCACAATACTTACTGAATGCCCTTTCCAACATTAAATTATAATAGTTTCCTGTATTAATAAGCAATAAGTATATGAAGCGCTAAAGAATTACAATGTTGCTAGCCATAAAAATTCAGCTGAGCGACAATATAAAAATCCTAATGAACTTCAGCGGCTTCATTTAAAGCCGAGTTGGTATTATGATGCGGCCTTGTTCGGAAGATTTTTCAATAAGGATGAATTGCTATGCTGGCAGTCTGTTCAGTTTCCTATGGGGACAGTTTTCCTAAAGGGACAGTTTAACCCCTTAATGACAAAGGGACCGCCTATTGTCCTTAAGGGGTTAATGACCATGACCATGACACCTCCACTATTGAAGAATGCATATTGTGAGTAACCCTAACCATCTGTGATAAAATAAAAATAAAATTACTTACCTCAAACAGAAGCTGCAGCCCTGTTGCTGTAGCTGCCCTCCTCTTCTGCGGCATGACAATTCTTGCCCCTGATTAGCAGCCAATCAGTGACTGAAAGGCAACCAATGAGAGCCCTTGCTGCACATACGCATGGGGGGGCTGAAACTCCTGCACTGGGGGGGGTGTAGCATTTGGGGAGAGGGGCAAAGGCATATGGTAGAAGTCTGCAGATGGCTGTCGCTCTTATACATGGCAGATGTAACGAGGTTCATTAACCACATCTGAGCGCATGCAAGTTATTAAAAAATTAGTTTGAAAAAACTGCACATGACTCACATTCATTCATTTGCAGCACAGCTGATTTGAGGCAAACAAGCAAATTTGTTGCAAACAACCTCGGAGTTGGTGAAAGTAGTGAGATGCAATACATCCGCCAACCACTGGGGGCTGCTGTTGCATGACAGTGTATATATAAACATATAATCAGCAGCCATTTATCAATCCGGTGCCACTGAGTGCCGATTTTTCAGAACTTGTTAGTAATTACCCAGGTTTTTTAATTTTGTTTTTGTAGTTGCCATTTCCCTAACAACGATGAACGATGAACTGTGTGCACATATCTCCTTAAAGGTTTAAGGTTTACGTTAAACCTTTTTTTTATTGTTTTCATTGTGTTAAACAGTGTTCCTCAAAGGTTTAAATACTCTTTAAACACTCATCCTAAAGGGCAGTGGATGAGGTGCAGGGGACTTAGGTGGCTTTTATGCACAGCACCCCACCAACTGCCAATTACACCAAGCAGGTTGTAATTAAATTATGCGAGGGGGTAATGGATGCCTTCCACACTCCTATGGGAGACACAGAGCTCACCCGCACCTCGCCCTCACTCCTTGTCCCGTGCCCTGTGGGATATGGCGCCTAAAAGGAAAAAAAATACCCTTGAGAGACAGAAAAGCCATGGTAACCAACAGGCTTAAAGTGTAAGGGGCAATCTTACTCTGCCAGCTGGATCGATAGATAGATAGACAGACAGACAGACAGACAGACAGACAGACAGACAGATAGATATATAGATAGATAGATAGATAGATCATTTAGATGATAGATAGATAGGTTGATATAGATGGATGGATGGATGGATGGATGGATGGATAGATAGATAGATAGATAGATAGATAGGTTGATATAGATGGATGGATAGATAGATAGATAAATATATAGATAGATAGATAAATAGATAGATAGATAGATAGATAGATAGATAGATAGATAGATAGATAGATAGATAGCATATGACTTAATCTTGATACAGGGAAGAATGTCAGAATTATGAATAATTACCAAGCAAGTAAAAAAAACCCGTCATTATTCACCTATTAAAATATCATAACAAATATTCTAATATTAAGGTAAATCGGATTGCAATACCGTGCAGACGTTACTGTGGTGATGAACGAAATAACAATAAAATACATTATTTTGTGCTAAGCACACACCAGTCGGCAGAAAATTCTGCTTTAGTTAAGCATGTCCTTTAGGTTAAACTATTCATCAAATGGAAAATAAGCACAATTTTTTTTTGTTGAAATGAATAAAGAATGATGGGCTATGTGGAAATTTTGCAAAGATAGCTTCTGGTGAGTGTGTTATTAAACATTGCATTTTACAAAATGAAAAATATGCATCTAGCTCCTTGGTATCCTAAATAGCTGCGCATGCAGATTTTGTCTACGGTGTGATGCATTTAAGCAGCGTATTTTGGAAATGGCTACGCTATGTTTTTTTTTTTTTTGTATCCAGCAATAAAACTGAAAAATGCCCCAGCACAAGCTTGGAGGAAGGACATACCTCCCAATCGTCTCTGTTTATGAGAGCTTGGCAGGCTGGAAGCCAAAGAAGGACGGCTCCGAGTAGCATGCTCTTTGAAGTTCTCAGTTATGGTCGTTTGGTGGCCACTGGCCTTTAAATGCCAGGGTCACCCAGTCAAGCCCCCTCTGGCCCTGCGGTTTGAGAGCCAAACCTATGTACCCCCCATACTGCTGATGTCCACCATACTGCTACTGGAGCATCAGTAAGGTCCACCAGATGGACATCTGCCTGGTCTGCCCGATGGCCAGTCTGGGCCATGTCCTCCTTAAACTGGGACAGTTAATAGGTGTGTATGATTAATATTTCCATCCCAATGACTTACCCGTAAGGTAGACCAATCATCCAATCCACTTGCAAAAAAGGGAAGAGAGGTTAGGCCATTCTATAGATCCCATATTATTATTGAGCAGGTATTATGGTCGGGCCATGTGTGACATTCCATCTACTCCTTGGGTGGGATCAATATGCATCATTGTCCCTTTAAATTACTGCTTATTTTTTTTATTAATGTAGTCTTTATGGTATTTAAGACATTTTTTTTTATAAATTATTGCAATATTGTTATTCTGGAAGTCCTTGGGATTTGGCGTAAATAAAATATTTCACAGAACGGCAAAGCGTTATATTATTCCAAGAGCCTGTTAGCATAGACAGCTCGCATATACATAATGCAGGTCACCGCAAGCCGTCTAACTGCGGCGCCCGTTATCAACGGAACAAGCCTCCGCGACAAACAAAAGACGATATTACGATCGGAAGATCCGTGCGGCCGACCGCAAAATAATGAAAGGATGTTCGAAGAAAAACATATAGCTGCAATTTGGAAAGAAATGCGGGTTGGAAAGGTGAAGAAAAAAAATTGATGGGCAATTTATGTATGAGGACTCGCATTAGTATGGTTTATAGAATCAAATTATAAAAGCAGGAAAGCTAAAATATATGACAATAAATGGGAGAGGAAAAGGTCAGGGAGGTAGACAGCGTATGATTCATGAAATGTTTTTATTTATTAAAATGTCATGTTTCAAAGAAGTTGAGACACAGTATAAGAACATAATCTGTTTTCCGCTCGGCACTCTTCTTAATACGCTGTCACGGAGCCTGTCATTGTCTTTAGCCCGGTGCGCCTTTTTTTACGTGCACGTGTTGAGCTGGTACCCTATTATAAAGTGGTTATTTTTTCGATCCGTTTGAAAAAAGGCAATTTGGTAATTGCGCAAGAAAAGTGAGAATTGTCATAATTGAATTATTAGAGTCAGAGATGACAGGGCTCCGAAGATTGAAAACTATTTTTTTTCAATCAATAAGTTAAACTACTAAAAAAAAAAAAAAAAAACAAATGTATAAATCAAAAATATTTTTTTTTCCGAGACGCAAGCAATTCATAGGGGGTACGAAATAGATTCAGTTGGGTTTAGTTACACAGTGGTGAGAGACCAGTAAAACGCAGGGTCTGTATAAACATACCTCACATTTTGAGATTTTGAGCCGGTTAGAGGGAGATCCATGATCTATCCAACCGGCCCTGTTCCTCCAGTGGCGGTTAGGAGGAGAACAGACGGTAGGGTCTCACCACAGGACCAACGTAAGAGATTAAGAGAGAGGGAGAGATAGAGAGTAATAAAATCGAGAAAGAGACTATGAGAAAGAAGAAATGAGAAGAAAGGGGAGAGATGAAAAGGTGGAGAGGTAATGAGAAAAGGGAGAGATAAAGAGAAAGAAGAAAGAAGGCAGTGGTAGGGACAAAGGGCGAGGTATAGCGAAACAAGAAAAATAAAGAGAAATGGGAGCGATAAAGAGAAATGGGAGGGATATAGAGAGAGGAGGAGAGATAAAGAGAAAAGGGAGATACAAGACAGAGTGAAATGGGAGAGATAACGAGAAAGCGGAGAATCAAAGTAAAGGGAGAGATAAAAGAAAAAGGGGAGAGATAAAGAGTAAGGGGCATAAGGTAAAATATGTGGAGCGATAGAGAAATTGGAGAGATGAGATAAGTAAAAAGGAGAGACATAATGAGAAAAGGGGAAAGAGAGTATTTGATCTATACTCTTGTATTGCATGTGATTCATCTATGCCATCAAACCTATACTGCGCACATACTTTTGTAACAGAAAAACAATTTGCACAACGTAAGATTTCTGCACACGCCAACTACTAAAAATTAGATTCAGCATTGGCCACCCCTGGCGTGTTTCTCCAGAAAGAAGGCAAAGCTGTATAATGCATAATTCAATGGATAAAGACATCTCATTGATTTACCTATACATTATACAGGCAGAAACCCCCTAGGATGGACCTTCATTATTTATAGTGAAGTCAAGGAGCTCAAACACAACTCTCCCTGTCCCTTTAGTGAATAGACCCCCAATGGGTTTCTTTGCTTATTCAAAGAGGCCTCCAGCAAAACAACAAAAAAAAATATATATATAAATAACAGCACATTTTTTCCATGAAAAAATACTTTTTGGATGATCATCATCAGAAGTTTGGGGAAAACAGAGCAGAAGACATGACTCCTAATGACATAGAATTCTTATAAATAGGGGGATCTCCTTGTTGCTCAATTTATCAACGGAGCGGGTAAGATTAATATTTGTTACTTGAAAAAATATGTTTTACTGGCACAAAAAAACCCCCTTTTTACGGTAAGAAAATATGAAATTCAGTGAGTTGTCTATCGAGAGGTTGAGATGACCTTTCAAATGAAGATGGCGACAAAATAAAATATTAAATCAAGCAGGTACTTAATCCACTAGAAAATCTGGGGGCCGTAATGGAGTTTCGAAGTACGAAGAAGTGATCTTTACAAATCTGGAAAGAAACCAGCATTTAATACTTTTTTTTTTTTTCTCGTCTGCATCAAACACTAGACAAATATTAAAACCGACGAAGCTGTGCTGCAGCTTGAATGGATTATCACGATTCCAAAATCCTTCATGGACCCTTAGCTAATCGTAACATAAATGCAGAACACCAAACATTGACAACAGCGTCGGAGGAACACTTGACTGTCCACCGAAGCGCGGAGTGAAGTAAGGTTGTGGAGTGAAGTAAGGTTGTGGAGTGAAGTAAGGTTGTGTGTAACGAGAAGGAGAGAGGGTGGCAGATGTATCCTTATGTGCAGGAGATGTACGGAAAGAAGTCAGCATGTTGCAGAACAGAAGAGCAGAATGTTGTGTGTAGAGTTTCCAGAAGTCGTTGGCGGACACCACAGAGTCTATACTTATTCCTATCAGTGAAATAATCATATACTATACACATCCATATATATATCCATCCACTTATAATATATTTTTGAAGGGAACTTTAGTTTTCAACCTTAAAAAATGATTAATAAAGCCATACATATATGATCTCTTGGTCTATATGAGTGCTGGCAGTGTCCATCGCATGTTGGTGGATCCTTACTGGAGAGCGTATGGACATGTTGGCACCTGTGCTGTTGGAAAGAGGTGGCCGGCATCAGCCGGGATAAGTGTTTTCCTTTTTTTTTTTTACTGAAATGCTTTCGATAATCATTGTAAAAAATGTTAGGTTTCATATAAATTAGATTTTAAGTGTGAAGATAAAGTTACTTCAAACCTGGCACTGTCCAATTTTGCCCACTTTCCGTCCCCCTCTTATATGATAGGGTTCTATTTCCAATGCGCAGCTTAACCCTCTTTCCAATACAGCTCCGTTCACCCCCCAGTTACTGCTGGGAGAAGTGAGAGACATCCGACCCAATCAGCCTGGGATACTACCAGCAATATCCCAACACCTCAGGTTTTATCCCGACCAGCCCTGTTTTCAGTCCATTTCAAAAATGGAGTCAAGTCTTCCATGATGCTGTCTTCTTGGATAACCCTAGAGTGACTTTAGACAAAACTGGCCTCGGTAACCCAACACCTTAGACCCCAGGTGGAGCCATTAAGCTTCAGTTTAGATCTTATGAGATATCTACTGGGAAAGAAACCTTCAGCACCTATTAAACCATAGTCCTGGGCTGTCCAATAATGGTCCCCATCAGCTAAGAATATCATTAAAGGAAAATCTCCTTGGAATCATTTAATGACATCATGTAGCAACTTGGATCCACTTCTTCTGGGATCTTTGCCTACTAGACCAGCAACTTCTTTAACCCCTTAATGACAAAGCCCGTACATGTACGGGCTCAAAATACATTGTTTTAAATGGGTTTAGGGACCGCCCATTGTCCTTAAGGGGTTAAAAACTAAACTCCATATTCTGATACATATATATATACAAGAAAAAAAAAATGCAAGAAACAAGAAAATAATTTGCCAAAAATGTTTCAATACTAATCTGGTAAGAGTGCATTTGTACAGAAGTACGCTTGTGTAATTGATAAATGCATACTTCCCCTTTCCACTCCATTTGATGAATGCTCTCCATCTAATGTACAAATAATCTTTATGACCCATGTAAGCAGATCTGATGATATGCAGCTGAGCAATGTACCAGAACTGAAATATCTGTCTCTTTGATGTTTTACACGGGGCTTTTGATGAACTTGGTATCGCCGGCTATTAAGTTAATATCTAGTCTTAATAATGTCCTTTGCTTTCTATCTTCACACTGCTGGGGCTCAAATTAATTGCTTAAAATGAATGCCGCAGCGAGTCTACCTAATCTTCTTAAGAGGATAAAAGTTTCCATGGAGAGTGAAGAAGAAGAAGAAGAGTACTAACGTAATTAGTTGGTGGTTTTTGCATAAAAAGCAACCGTTGGATGAAAAATAGAAATGTTCCCAAAGCAACGCATCATAACATTAAGTATGGAACACCACTTAGACATTATTATTCACACCGGGTTTAGAATGAAACAGATCGCCATCTTGATTAATGGATTTATTCTTGATTGTCAATAAAATAGAAAGAGGGTCTCATATTGAGTTACTTTGTTTCTTAACATCTTAAGATCGTGTTCTACCATTCCTCGCGTTCTCTTGGCCGGTATCTTTGATCTCATGAAAGTTGTCATGCGGTCTTCCTTCTGACCGAGTCTTATTTTCTCATCTTATTAAAATACTTTTAAAGTATTAGGAAGAAGGGGAGAAGGCACATTCTTTTGTAAGGCTTGAAGAAGAGCCGTTACATTCCAGATTAGCCCAGATTCTTATTCTTTCACGTAGTTAAGACATGTTAATTGCGATTTATGTTTTACAGTTTTTGTTCTAATGATAATATTGGAATTCGCGCTTTTATTTTCTGTTTTATTGTGCTGTATATGAGAGACGTATATAAGGCAGAAACTAGAAGGAGGACGGATAGTTATTATGTGCATGTAAAGTATTCTCCATCATAAGAACACAAGGTGTATAAGGTTTTGCGTATAGAGTTTGCAGAAGCCGGTGGCGGGCTTCAAAAAGTTTTTTTGAATGAATGTAAAAAATATGGCATTCTAATCATGTAATCAGTATTATTCCTATAAGTAAAATAAATACCGTATTGGCCCAAATATAGGCCGCACTTTTTCCCCCCACTTTAAGTCTTTAAAGTGGGGGTGCGGCCTATACTCGGGGTCTAGCAGGGTTAGGATACAGATCCCCTGCAGCGCTGCAGGGGACCTGCATCCTACTCTCTGATACGCTCAGACAGCCTCCCCTGCCAGCACTTCCCACGGGGGGGGCGCCGGCACAGGAGGTTGTCTAAGCGCATCGTGCAGACATTCACCGGCAGCAGCGATGTGCGTAAACAACCTCCACTGCCGGCACGTCTGCACGATGTGCTTTAACAATCTCCCTTGCCGGGAATTCCCAGGGGGGGAGTCCGGCAAGGGAGATTGTTAAAGCACATCGTGTAGACGTGCCGGCAGCGGAGGTTGTTTACGCGCATCGCCGCAGCCGGTGAACGTCCGCACGATGCGTTTTACCCCTGCCCCCAAGACTTACCAGAGCAGACTCCCGACTGTCTTGAGGGGCCGGCGGGGGACATCTACACAATACGCGCATACAACTTCCGGTGGCGGCACATCCGCTGAGTGCCGGCACCGGAAGTTGTATACGCGTATTGCGTAGATGTCCCCCGCCGGCCCCGCAAGACAGTCGGAAGTCTGCTCTGGTAAGTCGGGGGGGGGCAGAGTGGCAGCATATCTCGGGGGGAGAGGAGCATATCTCGGGGGAGGAGGACAGTGGCAGCATTCTCGGGGGGGAGGAGGACAGTGGCAGCATATCTCGGGGGGGGAGAAATATGGCAGTATATCTCGGGGGGGAGGAGGACAATGGCAGCATATCTCGGGGGGAGGACAGTGGCAGCATATCTCGGGGGGGGACAGAGTGGCAGCATGTCTATTAAAAAAACTTTTTCTTTAAAAAAGCACCAAACTTTTAGGGTGCGGCCTATATACGGGGCGGCCTGTATCCGAGCCAATACGGTATTTGTGTATACTGTGTGTAGACCCATATCGCCATTACCTACAGTATATATTTGAAGTCTTTTTGAGGGCTGCACAAAGTCAAAGTCTATTCAGTATGGGTCTATTCACTAGGGGTCTATTTATTACAAGTCAGCCTTTTTCAAGATGGACATTCAGCATGCTCCCTCTCTACGGCAGATAGAAAATCAATTTAAGACTTATAGGTATGCATACATCCACGTAACAAACTTTAAAGTCTAAGAAGTGCGCTAAGACCTCTAAAAACTACAATTAAAGAATGGTTAAAGACTTATGGTCTTATTTCCACACCTGGAGACATGAGAACTTCCCAGTGCAGCCACCACGATCGTTCCTTCTTCTGGGTTTTTTATGGACAGGGATATACGCATTTAGGAATGGGGCTTACCTACTAGAGATGGAGCTAGCACCGCACAAGCCTTAAGTGTGAGTGGTGGAAGGGAAGTGGATGTGGCCAAACACCAGTACGAACTGACCGAGCTAGCTTCAAGATCTCACTTACTTAATGGGCATCGCCAACCATGATATGCACTGAAGAACCCCCCATTTGCATTTAGTCCATTTCTGTGCAGGACATGAGGTCTCACCTCCAGTCAGTACCAGCACTGGTTTGGCGAACGCTGGAAGAAGGTTCCATTGTGACGCTGTACACATGAGTGGAAACTGCTTTCATCGATTTCACTACTTGGAGCAGCCAATCAGTGGCAATAAACCTCAGACCGGTGAGGGGGTGGGGTGCTCTGTATCTGCAGCTTCTCCCTAAGGTACCTTTTTTTTTTTTTTTTTTTACAAAGTACTTTAATATGCAATATTTTTTTTTAGAGGTCTCCCTGGGACAGAGTGTCCATCATCTGAAACATAGAATTTTAAGGCAAAACACAAGCATTTAGCCAATCTAGTTTTCCCATATTTTTTGTCCTTGGTGTTTTTTTTTATATTCATGGTTGCTTTACACCTAGGTTGCATGCGATAAACGTTTTATTGGAAACAGAGCAGAATAAAACAATGTAGTACATAAATCCTGCGTAACGCCAATAAAAAAGTAACACAGTCTGTAGATAAGGTAAAAGAAGACAGACATATATACATACACTATATAGACAAAAGTATTGGGACACCTGACCATTACACCAACAGGGACTTTGATGACATCACATTCTTAATACATAGACATTAATATGAAGTTAGTTCCCCTCCCTTTGTAGCCATAACGGCTTCCGCTCTTCTGGGAATACTAGGGCATACTAAGACATTTTGGACAATACTCTGCTTTCAACATTGTGGGAACAGTTTGGGGAAGACTATTTTTTCTATTCCAGCATGATCGCTCCCCAACGCACAAAGCAAGGTCCATAAAGACATGGTTGGATGAGTTTGGTGGGGAAGAACTTGACCGGCCACACAGAGCCCTGACCTCAACCCCATCCAACACCTTTGGGGTGACCTGGAACGGAGATTGCAAGCCGAGGGTCTCGTTCAACATCAGTGCCGGACCTCACAAACGCTCTACTGGATGAATGGGCAAAAATCCCACAGAAACTCCCCAAAACCTTGTGGAAATCTTTCCTAGAAGAGTGGAAACTGTTGTAGCTGTGAAGGGGGGACCAACTTCATATTAATGTCTATGTATTTAATATGTGATGTCATCATTGTCCCTGTTGGTGTAATGGTCAGGTGTCCCAATACTTTCGTCCATACAGTGTATATATTTCTGAGCACAGAGTAGAACAAGCTAAAGGTTATAGTGCGGCGTCCTTGTGACTGTGGACCATTTATTTGCCATTTCCAACTTGGGCTCTGTCTGCCTGTCAGTTTCTCTCAAACACAAAATGCAGAGTTTAGTAAATAAAGATAAATGTGCGTTCTCCTTTTATGCGGACCCCGGAGCTAGCTGCACGAGCCTCTTATGGCTTGGACCCGCTTCATTGACTGTTCAGACAGCCCAGTAATACGACAGATGTATCCAGCCGTTCCGTCTTTCCTGCTGTCCAGAAGATTATGATCATTTTGCCTGAGATGTCATTATAATTCTCAAGGTCAAATAAGTCACAGAATAAACGGAAGGTAGATTTTCTTCATTTTTTTTTTTTACTCTACGGCGGCACAATCATTAGGAATTGTTCAAACTTTTTTCTTTATATAACCAATTATTTTATTTTTTTCCTGTTGAAAAATACATAAGGCCGGGAAAATGCATACATATTTTTATTAGAAAGAATATCCTTGCAAAAAGAATGCAGAAACTGCAATAAAAATTGGACCAAGAAGCGATAGCTATTTTAAAGCTTGCTTACAAGAATACAATATCATCATTTTCTACCACACCACCGAAAGTGAAGCAAGTACATTGATTCCCATGTTATAAGAAGGGAACTTCTGGGTTTAGGCCTCAGTGGTTTAAATGTCCTCCTTTTGTTTTTTGTGAAAATGTCTTGTGACATTTTGGTAAATACATTGTTTCATTCAAAACCAAAGAATTTTCAAGCCCAGTTTTTCCTGCAGTGAAGACTCAACTCTTAATCAGTCGTTGGTCTCGTCTCAGATTCAGGAGCCATATGTCTAACCTATACATATTTAAATTCTCTTAATGTATTAGCCACTTCACAGGGGCAGGAGGGTTATACTGGCTAGATGTTATGCTAGGGCAATGGGATGTAAGGTTTTTTATTTTTTTTATTACTTTTTTATATATATTTTTTTTTAAAATTTTTTGTTTAACTTTTTTATTTTTTTTTTAGTATTTGTTATATATTGTTTTTACACATAAATGGTTAGAGGTCCTCTTAGGGACCTCCTGAACATGAGAGTGATGTCACAATGACATCACAGCTCACATTATAATTTTTTTTAGTATTATTCATTTTATTATTTTAATGATTTTTTTACTTCACTGTTTCAGGACGGGAGGGGGATTGAGAGACCTAGTTTCTCACTCCCCTCCCCGCGATCCCCCTGCACCGATCACACTGTGATCTCTATGCAGGTCCTCACAGGTCCCCGCAGGGGATATCCTGTCCTCCGATGACCTTCCGGGTTACGTCAGCAGTGACGCAACCTGCAAGGGAATACCCGATCGCGCGATCAGGCAGTTTGCAATGTAACAGCATGCCGGAAACTGTTACAGGAGATCAGACAGCAGAAAGCCGGCGATGCCGGCTTCTGCTGTCAGTGGGGAGTCCAGGCTGTCAAACGAGAGCCTGATCTCCCGTGCAGCGGCAGGGATGTGTCCCTGCCGCTGCAAGAAAGGCTGGACGTACCAGGACGTCCAAAGGGGTTTCTTAATAGGCGTGTTTTGGACGTCCCGGTACGTCTATAGGGGATTGAAGGGGTTAAGAATAATGTAATATATTTGAAATTTGTTTGCTATTTGTTATCCAAACGGTCAAAAACAACCATTTTGAATCCACTTTTTTTTTTTAGGTTTCTGATGCCCCTCTTTTTGGTGCTATGCAAATGATGTTGCTTTGGAAAAATAACCATAATCAATACTTACAGATTTTAAATTTATTTAGGACTATAAAAGCCAATGAGTTAATCACTAAAATACCAGTTTATCTGAAATTCTCTTGTTCAAAGGTTTTCCTATCTTCTTGACCACTTGATCTATGTTAATTTTTTTAAAAAAAAATGTAATATATATATATATATATATTCACACATCTAAATCTCAACACATCAGTGATTTAAAGGTTTAAGTGACATTCCTTGACTTATTAGTAAAAAAATGAGTAAAAAAATGAATTCCAAAGTCTCACATAAAAAAACATGATACATTTTACATGAATACATAGCGACTGATATGATACCGGGCACGATATTTAATGATGCACTACCTTTCGGGCCACCCTCATCCTGCCCTCCAGCTGCCTCCTCCGCCTTCGTATTAGGTGTGCAGGTACAATAATGGCGCCGCGTGCCTTTAGGAAATGTCATATCCCAGCCTAAGGAGGCTGAGATCTCTCTTGTAACCGGCCCATTGTGCAGCAGGACTTGTTTTGTCCCGCCGTCCCTCTTGCCTAGTTGCCCTAGGCCAGAATACGTCATCGATGAGGACAGAGTGGTGTCCAATTCCATACCTCAACTCGGGACACTTGTGTGAGCTGCGTTGCTAAAGAGGGACCGGATTAAAGGAGGTCATGGGCTGATCCCATTGTACAGGGCTATGGAATATGATGGCGCTATGTAAAACAATAAGCCAAGAGTGGGAGGGCTCAAAGGCTTGGTCACCACCCACTTTACCGCAAGAGCCCCCTTGCATCGCTAAGCTACAGAGCATAGGAAGTATGAGTTTCAGATAATGCTGTTATATATCTAAGAAGCTATGATTTGGGGGTTATTAAATAAAAAAAAAATCTAATTTGCATCTTATCAACTCCCCTTTTGAATTATTTGCATATCACTTTTTTAAAGATTTTTCTAGATATCATGGTTGTTGGCGGCCATTTTGATTTTTCCTTTCAGAACTTTTCTCCTGCTATGGATTTTGATCCTTTTTCCACCCAGAAACAAATGAGAGTTTTTTTTTCTTTTTCCCCTGCTAACTCTGAAGCTAAAACTACATTTTTTAATATTAAAGAACTTTAGAATTCCATCGTAAAACATTTGGAAATATTATACAGTGCATTAACTTAAAGAATAATAAATCTTAGAGATATATGGACACCATTTTACTGCGTCGCTCTATTTTTTTCTCTGTGTGACCTTCACAGGATAAGTACAATTTGATGGTTTTCTGAATAATATTCAGATCCAGGTGCATTGCACCGGGAATGCTAAATTAACATGTTGATTGCAATTGTCATAGTTCTCTCATTAGCGCTACAACCAAACACGATTTACGAAAAGATACAGATGAATTTTTAACTCTTTCAACAAAACCGTACATTAATTACACCACAAGGGTGTTGAGTAAATAAATACTTAAATTTATTAAATTGCGGATCTCAACTTAATAATAAATTATATAATAAATTATAAATAAATAAATTATAAATAAATTATAAAATAATATTAATATATATATATAAGAAATATATATAAAAAAAATCTTAAGCAACTTAGTGAATACCATTCAAAAACACCTATCTAAGGCATAAATATTGGGGATTCCATCACACTTTATGGTCATATATTGCTTCGCCCCCCCCACACTATGTCAAAGTACCCCAAGTTTGGGGAGTCCTGTCTATTTCATGGCTATCCTGCTTACCAAGGAGCTGAATGAGTGGGACTGCACCGCATTTTAACCCAAAAGAGACTCTCAAACACTTTTTTTTTTAGGTAAATCCAGTGTAAACTCTTGTGTAGAGAAATGCCGCCCCTCCGTCTGTCGCTGAAACGGTTAAATTTTTATTTTAGCTGTATTTACCCTCCAACAGACAGCCCTTTTTTAAATTCCGCGCAGACACAGAGTTTCACCCCGGGGTCAAACGTGATTTGGAACAGCAGAAATTGGCAGATTTTTAATTATAAGTCTGATGAGATTACCCATGGCCTCATTAAAAAGATTAACACTTGTTACCGTTTTTGCATAATTGTGTATATGTATCAAATGTATCAATGCATTTAAAACTTTATTATTACGTTTACCTGATTTTTTTGTTTTTTTGTTTCAGGAATGATTTGGTTTTTAATTGTTCCACAAAATTCCGCATTTTCTGGAAATTTTAAGGGGTGCCATAATTTTACTAAATCAAGTAAAAGGGTAAACTTCTAAAAATAGAAATAAAAATCACAGTTAACTTTATATCTAGCAGAAACGTACACATTGGGTGGGGGTTCCCACCCATACTCTTAACACTTCCTGTTGTGTGTTCTGTAACTTCCTGTTCATATTTTTCCTTTTCGTGCACTCTCCTGCCATCTGAAATTCATTTAAAAGCAATGAATGTGTATTTAGAGATTTTTATATGTTATTTATGCTGATTACGTTTAATTTTTAGACAGCGTTGCAAAAAACTTGAACTTTTGTCAATTTATTATTATAAGATTAAAAATTAATTTTCCCAAATCTCGAGCTGTTCTCTTTTTTAAAACAGTTCCATTTTTTTGCAAAATATAATGTTTTTAGACAGCTGCATATCAGCCACTCTCGCTCTATCTGATCCCTTATCCACTGGACAAACACCCCCCTTACTTATCAAACTGCCTTGGGGAACAATAGAATGGCTCAGTCTTAATCACCCAGCTTAAGCCAGGAAATCACCAAAAATATCACATGACTGACAACAATGGTGGCCTCCAGGTCTGTAGATAAAGTGAGTTTATTGGAACAAAATGAGATAAAACCTGTTTTTTCTTACCGATCCATATTACTGTATACAGCGCCGGGGGTTATATTACTGTATACAGGGCTGG
>VKOC01010249.1:0-10645 GCA_009364415.1 Spea multiplicata
CTCTTACACACTTAAATACATCATATTGTAAAAAGTAATTCACAGCCCCCTCCTCAACAAATAACTGGATATATTTCCTACATGACTGGACAAGAAGCTAAACAAGCTGCATGTCATGCAGTTTTAAAGCAGTAAGCCACCCCCCAAAACAACTACATTAAACATTTTTCAAGGTATACACTAAAAGCCATGGTAGAGGCGTATGTTTGTTTAAGCCCAAGGACAGCTGGAGGCCTATGTTTGACAAACCCATGTTTTGCACCTTTCACGTTGTCCCAGGTAACACATTACCCACCTGACGTTACGCCCAGACTGGCAGGGAGAGAGGCATACACACTCACGGCATCAGCCACCTGCAGGACAGATATGCTGCCATCACTCAGACACACAGCTACCATGGCAGGTATTGCAGGATTCCACTTAAGGTCAGAGACAGATATACTCCCTTCATTTGCCAGCTTGTAACAAGCAAAAGGCTGTTTCTGCGGTTTGGCCTGCAGAAGTAAAAAAAAAAACAAAAAAAAAAAACCCACAAAATTAAGTCATGTTGGGATCACAAACATAAAATTTTACAAATTAGGAACAGACTTAGCAAAAAAAACAAAACCTTTTTTAACTGATCAATAGATGTATTAACATATAAAGCCAGGATATTATGAAGTAAAATACTAGCAGTCTTGAAATACGTATCAAGGAATAAAATATTCAAATAGTACAGTAAACAGAAGGATTCAAAAACATCAGGACATACCTATGTTTTTGGTTTTGTTTTTTTTAACGGAAGGCTGTATATAAATTGAGCTGGTTGCCCGGCACATGGCTTGTGCTCTTTAGATTTTAACAAATGCAGACGTGGGTAGAACAGTCGCTACTTATCTGCTGCCAAAACCTACGTTTACAAGATCTGAGCAAATTCCCCGGGCACCACCGTTAACTTTGTTGATTCTTCACAATTCAATGATCTATTAATACATACCTTATTTAACAGGGTCCGAACATCATAAAACGCAATCAGGGTGCCTTCATTAGACGCAGTGCAAATAGACAGGGTGAGATGATCAGAGCTCAGAGCCAAATGGTGCGCAGGGTGCTTTAAAGGCACATCTATTCCTGGGGGGCCCACAACTGCATGGGAGAGACGTAAGAGACCGGCTTACAAAGATACCATAGCAGTACGCAATAAACTGCATTGGGGCTGTTAACTTGATGACTACTTCTTTAGGGACAAAGAAAGATGCTGGTGAGGCTATACGTCATATGAACGCGCAAGATCTTCACCTATCAGAAAAGCAGAAGTTAAACAATATAACATTTACTTAACATAGTTTCTGAGTTTAGGAATACGATAGCCAGTAACACATGAATTAGCATGGCATATAAACTCAAGCAGCTATCTAGGGCTAGGCAACAGCGGGACATTAGTGGAAATTACCAATGTCATTCAGATCTTCCCCAGGCCGAACAGGAACAAGCAGATCTTTTGTGTGATAGATCTTCAGACCCGGTGGTCCCCCGGCAAAGAAAAGCCCATATTTGTTGGAGATTGCCAAGAGATTGGACCGTCCCTTGGGGGTCTCTTCAGGGGAGTTGAAAAGTCGTGTTTTCTTCAGCTGACGAAACTCAAAGTCCTATAAAGAAACAACCATACATAGAAACTTAGTTTTACTCATTTAGTCCTTATGTCTCATCATTCAAATAATGCAGAGAAGAAGCAATTCAAAAACATGAATATTAATTTATAATTCAATCCCTTGATCTTTTAAACACATCACAGTATTATAATTCTAACTACACTGCTTTCACGCTTTCCACTGTCGCTTCATCTCTGGACATGCCCTAGACCAAGGGCATCATTCCACTTGTGCTAACGAGAACACAATTTGACGCAATGATTGAAGGCAACCCATCCTTACTGTAATGCTTGGGGTATTTTGACAGGTCTAGGGCGGTGGTGTCCAACCTGCGGCCCTCCAGCTGCTGCAGGACTACAGATCCCATACTCCTCCGCCAGCCCCTTAGCTGAAAGAGCATTATGGGAGACGTAGTCCTGCAGCAGCTGGAGGGCCGCAGGTTGGACACCACCGCCCTAGACCTGTCAAAATACCCCAAGCATTACAGTAAGGATGGGTTGCCTTCAATCATTGCGTCAAATTGTGTTCTCGTTAGCACAAGTGGAATGATCACGAGGTTTAGGATGCTCAGACCACTTCATATACTAATGAATCATTCACATGATAGCTAAAGGTCCCTTTAAATTTACGTGGCGTCCCCCCTTATTTATCTGTCCCTTCGCCAGCCCCCCGTTATCTTCTGTGCAGCGGATGGGTACCTCCGAACACATCTGGCCTGTGATACACTTCCCGCCAGTCAGCTCCAGCTCTGTGAACGCTGCTGGGGGGGGGCGTATTGAGACCCCCACACATATTTGCGGACAGCGCTCCCATTGACTTCTCCCTAAGGTAATTGCTTCATTTTTTTATTTATTTTTTGGCTTATTTTAAACGATGCACACGAAAGCACCAAGTACTCACAAATGTATTGTCTGTTTAGGGAACCCCCAGAAAGGCCAGAGTGCCCCTTCCTTAGTAATTTACCTCACCCCCCCCCCCAATAGTCTCAGTACCTTAGTCTCCCTCTCAGGGGGCAGGTCGGTATCATCTTCCATGGCAGAGGAGACTGGAGGCAGCTGCTGTCAGTCCAGGGGGGGCAATAGGATCTCTGAGTGACAGCCAGGGACGGTGAGCCCTGAAAGTAGCGTTGCTGATCGTTAAGCCGAGTTATTTAGTCCTGTCATTACTTTCTAAAAGTCGTCACAGAGCTCATGGAAGCGGCGCAGCGCGCAAATCGAATCCACTTCCGGCGCTCGGCAGTGACATCACCGCGGGATGCGAGGCGACTATCCAGCGTGACACGCACAGCCACGTTTGTTGAGGGCGAGTGGAGTTCCTGTAAGGGGCATTTCCAGGCTGGAACTGGAAGAATTGCAAGAGGCTGGAGCTGCAGTCCCGTTTAGTGTCTGACAGCCACGGAGACGACATTTTTTAAGCACAGGCGATGTGTTTATTGGCTAACATTGTATTAGATTGCAAGCTTTTGAGGCTACTTAGGTTCCTTCTTTCGAGTGTTTTCACTGAAAACTTTAAGGAATTCCCCAGTCTGGTCAAAAACACTATTTATTCACTTCTCAATATAGATATTTCCCGGGTGAATATTTTTATTAATGTTTATTGTTTTATGTAGCGCCGCCCTATTCCGTAGCGCTGTACAATGGGTAGATGGGACATAACATGTAGTATATAACCCAATCTTTTCACTTACAGAAACAATAGGCGAGGAGGGCTCCGCTCAAACGGGCTCACCATTTTTTTTACCCCAACAGGGGGCCTAAATCCCCAATCTGCCCGGATCTGCCGGTCTTGGATCGCCAGCAGAGCAGATGTAGTTAAAATGATTAAAGGGACGCTCCAGGTATCGTAGGCTTAATGCGGATAAAGACAGAGAGGTCCCTTTAAATTTAGCGGGGTCCCTTTTGCAAATGCACAGTAATGGGGGTCTGGGGGGAGGATTCTGCAGATTGCCCCTTTTGCCCCTTTCCCGACCCCCCGGCTTTACGCCGTGTAGTCTCGTCTTAGATTCAGGAGCCATATGTCCGTCCTACGCATGTTTACATTCCCTCACTTATTAGCTTCTACCACATCTACTGGAAGACTGTTCCACTTATCAACTTTCTTACATTATCGCTAAAGTTCAGCACACCTAGATTTCTTTTAGAAACTCTTTTTGGGGGGTTTATTTAGTGACCAGAGTCGCTGTCTTACGGGAGGCAGTGATTTGTCAAAAGCAGGTGCGGCAAACTGGGACCGGTTTGTCGAAGTCTTTTCCAGTTGGTTTTGCATTTTGTGCTCCTTTATTGTATGCAGGAAAGACAACAGCTCGGCTTTATAATGCAGAGCGTGTATGGAGGCAGCAGAGGAGGTCGTGCGAGGTCAGCGCGGAGATTCACACTTTCCATCGAGTCAGCGCTGCAGCTACAAGTATCTCGGAAATAATCTGCCGCTTTTCTGTGTGTCGTGTGAACCCGAGTTGACCGGCAGTACATGCCAAGCTTGCCTTTTACCCCCGTAGTGCGAAAACCTACAGCATACCTCCCAAATCTCCCGCTTTGCTCGGGACAGTCCTGATTTTGCCACTCTGCCCTGCCGAGCTTGCTTTTCAGGACAGAGGTAGAGGTCGGCAGAGTTCGAGTTCATTCTCCGGTGTCTAGGACACGGGAGAATGAATATTGCGCATGCGCAGTAGCGATGCCAGTTTTTACCTCTCATGTTCCACCCTGTGGTGTCCGGGTGTCCCGCTCCACTGGGGGGCAGGAGTTGGGAGGTGGGCTACGGGTCCTGTTATGGGCATACCTGGGAATATCCAAGCTTCGCTATGCGGGCAGTCCCGCTGACGTCCCCCTCCAGCCTAATAGGCGGGCAATGGAGTGCGAAATATTATTTGTGGTGTTTCACCCAGGAATGGTTATGGGCCCTTTATTCAGGGGAATAAAGTGTTTCCCCTGCCATCGTTGGGGCAGCGGGACCACCTGCGACATCGGCAGGACCACCCACTGGTGTCAGCGAGTAGTCCTGGAGGCATCCGGCAAGGGGGACTCCGGTTAGCCGGAGCCTAACAGTTCAGAGGCTGGCGGGCTAAGCATGGAAAGCCCAAAGCATTACATCGGCAGAATTGTGTGTGTCGGGGTCAGCATTGGCTTCTGTACGTGGCAAGCTGGTTCCATGGTGGGCTTGCCCGGCTCAGGCACGGCACGGCACGTGTCCATATTGGCAGCTGATGGTAATTTTAGTGCCTTGAAATGATATATAGCGCCCTCTAGTGGGACAAAACATAATATAAACTTTAAATGATGTTCCTTTTTCTGGAATGGGAAATGTTAACTAAATAAGCTGCAATAAAACGATCCAATTGGAATTTCCGTGGATTCCGACCACCCCTGATCACAGCTTCGCAGTTTTAATGAGAATCGCGCAGCTGAAGCAGCCCTGTGAGTGGGTTTTCTGGCTGCGGGTGAGTACAGCCATGTTTTTTAAACTTATGTTACAAAGCTCGTTCTGCAAAAGGCAATTACTGATATAAACCCTTTCCACCCTGAGCCTTGCGACTGCAGAACCGGTACGTATAATTATCTCTTACTTACATAGCGCCAATCATTTCCTACCATTATCCGTACATTCAAAGGTATACCTCCCGACGGCAGCGGGGTATGTCCGGCCTCGCTCTTTCGGGGCTGTATTGATTATTTTATTGTGTTTTAATAATTTAAGATGCAAGGTGCCTTAATGTTCCATTACTCTGGAAAAATGTAATCATTGTTATTTTCTGCTTTTTAAATCTGTTTACGCTGCCGTTCACAAGTTTGGGGTCACTGAGCTGTTTTCATGGAAAACAAGGACATTTATGGCTGTAACATAATTACAAAACTAACCATCAATTAGCCTTTTAAGCTTAAACTTGGATGCAGCGAACACAGGAGTGTGGGAGTGATAAGTGGGCCATTGGACCCCAGAGTGAATGGGAGTGTAAGGGCCATTGGAACACAGGAGTGATGGGAGTGATAATGGGGCCATTGGACCAGGAGTGATGGAGTGATAAATGGGCCATTGGACAGCAGGAGTGATGGGAGTGATAAAGGGCCATTGGAACACAGGAGTGATGGGGGTGATAAAGAGTGATGAGCGCATATAAAGAGATTACATTAAGAATCAGCTATTTCCAGCTACAATAGTCATTAACAACATTAACCCCGTCTGTGCTGGATTTCTGATCCATTTCATGTTATTTTAATGGACAGAATTTACTTTTCTAAAAAAAAAAAACTAAAAAAAAACAACAAAACAGAGCATTTGTAAGTGACCCCAAACTTTCGCCCGTTGTTTTGTTAACCAGGAATTCTGCAAACAAGATGTAGACAGCGCTGTGTAATTATTTCGATCTCCCCGCAAGCCAAGTGTTCTTGTAATATAAAGCAGGGGCGGACGGTTACTTTTTTTTATTAAGCTGGAAAAGTGAAGTGAAAGGAGAAGTAGGAAGTTTAACGACATAGGAAGGAGGAACTACTGAAAGATGATGTCTTTAACCGAAATTGATACAATTTGCAAAAAAAACTGTAAAGTCAGATAGGCTTTTGGGACTTTTTTTTTTTAAGTATTAAGATTGCCTTAAAACTCTTCCTACAGATTTTGGAATCTGAATTTGGCTCGAGACAGTTTAATGTATTTGGTTAATGTCAGAGCTTGTTTGTCTGGTTTTAAAAAGTCTTCGTTAAAGCCAAGATAATGCACGGCTAAGGGAGAGATTTCACAATGAAAATAAAAATCTATGTAAAAAGTGTCCAGTGGGGAATTATAGGGGAACCGAAAGTTGTCTTTGGGTAAAACCAGGAACTGGGTACATTTTTAGCTTTGCTTAATGGGCTGTTTTGTATTTGTCACAAACCAGTAGTTCCTCATGGAGACGTCGGCGATGTAAATATTTCTGCTAGCGGTGCTTTTAATGCCCCTTCTTCCTGTGTTTGCCCTTAGTCTTTGTCTATCATTGATTCATTTTAAGGATCCCAATTTAAAGTGACAGCGCTGTGGGGCAGAAGTTAAAAGTCCGGCCCCTCGAGCTCTCTGCCTGCGCGATGGGTTAATCTAGGCCACGTCCACCCACCAGCGCTTTAATGTATCTAATGTATTTAATGAGGGTAGGATGACACGAGCTGGGAGTTGAGTCGTGCGAATGGGGTTTTCACCACCGCTCTGTGTTGGCATTCAAGCCACGTTGCATGACGGCAGTCTTATGGGTCCCTCTTATGGGTCGTGTCTGTGTGCAGGAGCGGGTATAGTCCAAGCTGTTATTTAGTGGGAGGAAAATGGGCGGGCAGTGGGCGTGGCCAACTCACTCCAGGTCCAACCTGGAGAATTTTCAGGTCTGCTGGTAGCTCTTCTTTTATCCCACCCACTTCCTGCCTCCAATCCCACCCCTATTCTATTCAAGTATCTTTGGGGGCTAGCCCCACCCTTATAGATGGATAGCCACACCTCCTTGACCCACACACACACCCTTCTTGCCTTCTAGCAGGATAGGGACCGCTCCGTGCACCTGCCGTGTGAAGTCTCCATATATAATCGTTTTCATAAAAAAGACACCAAAGACACAGGTTACTGATAGAATATGCAACTCTTTACAAAATATACATAGGTAAAATTTCACATTAGGCCACAACACCTGTGTTGTCTGGAAAGGCCTGCAGTGCATTCTAGAGGAATGGGTACTGTTCTTTACATGGGTTCATAATGTGCTATAGAAATCAGTATTCATAAGAGCTTACAATCTAAATTGATCGGTAATTAACAGAGACACACAAGAAAGTATTATATAAGCAGAGGCACCGGGAGGTAATGCATTTTGTCTGAATTCACAGAAGAATGGCGGACGGGTTTAGACTACTGCATGAGGTCCTCTGACCACCGGACACCTGACACCTCCCGTAATTCACACACACTAATAAATAAACAGATCTTCTACAAGGTTCACCAAAAAAAAACAGGAAAAAATAGAAATATTGGCCACATGATAAATAGAAGAGGCTGGCTGGGGTGGGATACAAACACCCCACTCCGAAGGCACTTGGTTGGCTGGAGAATGTTCTAGATAATAGTGCACCGTAACACTTGGCTTTATACGCTGAGAAGTAGCGAAGGGTCGCCTGGTATTTAAACTGGTCTTCTTCAGGGGAGGCTGGTGATGTCTCTCTTTGGTGGTGGGCCCAGGGGCTTGGGGCAGTTGTCGTTGCCTCTTCCTTCAAACATCATGATACTGTAAATAAATTTAAAAAAAAAAGGGTTAGAGAAAAATACCTTTACTGATCTGTTCTCCCTGATTCAGCCTCAAAACCCCCTTACAGTGCAGGTCTTCAGGGTACGGTGGCCCACATGTCACCATTTTTAGAGGACATCCACCCGATTAAGACGTATGCCTATAATACACCGTACACATGGGACCCTGCACTGCATAGGCATCTACATCGAATTCAGAACTCTTAGCTGCACTTCATAGTTCCTAATGTCGCAACTTCAAAAGCCCTGCCTCCACTGGGGAGGTGGGCTACCTATGGGCATGGCCACCCCCCAGACAGTAGGCATATGGGCGGAGAGTAGGTGGGATGTGGGTGTGAACAAACACACCTTCCCTGTCCAGAGAAAGAAGAAAGTGTCCTGGAGACTCGAGGAAGCAGGGCTGCACCCGGAGACTCCGGGTCAAGCGCAAGGCATTCCTAGGAATGCTCCTAATATTTGTATCCAGAAATTGGGATGACATAGAAGGTCGGTTTAATATTGCAGAATAATGCGACTGCTTATTATAACCAAGAATTTAAAGGTCTTTTGCATGTGTAGTAGTTCATTTAAAAAAATCCAATACTCAGGATAGTAGTTATAAATCTATGTCTATGCCTCCTGCCTAAAATAAAGTTTGCAAGCTATAGAAGTCGTGGCACATCACTCGTAACTAATAGATCAGCGAAGACGTTACGGTTTTATGACCTCACAGCTACTTTAAAACTTTTTCGGACGGTTCAGGCTGTAGAATGTTCATCTCTCTCCCTTTCACGTATAAAGAAAGGGTAGCTGGACGAGGAGTCGGACATCTGCGGTGAATCATTGGGGTGCGGCATCTGACAATGGAGTTTTGGCTTCGAGGTTACCTTTTTCTTTGTGACCACGGGACAATGTACAGAGAAGGAAGTATATTTCACAGAATAGAGAAGTGTTCTATGCAGCCTCAGGGAATCTAGAAGGAAGTGCGAGCTCTTTGGGGGGTTATTAAACTGCTACGCTGGAAAAGATCTGACAGCGTAGGGACGTAATGGACGGCGGATTAGGAGATCCATGATTCTGTTCTTTAGATGAGATAAATCTAGAAAGTGGTTTTATCGCCATAGCAACTGAGGAAATGATCTAATCAGTAGGAACATCTCATTGGTTATCATAGTGTGAAGTCCTCTTTTCCAACACCAGAATCACTTTCTATACATACCCAGCGGAACGTTCAAACATCCCAAACCGAAGAGTTAAAGCAGGGCTGGGCGCCGTGACTGGTTAACCAGCTATTATTAGATGACCCGTAATTCGCTTGCCTTAAGCCAATCACACGTTAACCCTCTTAGTGCCAGAGGGACGACCCAGGTATCCTATGCAATTTAAAGTGAGTGTCAGCGTTTAATGATTTCTTTATCAATTTCTCAGGACCTCCTAACTAGGGATATTAAATAGGAATGTTTTCTTGGTCAACGCGATTTTTTTTCTTTCTTTCTAAAAGCGAGACAAACCATAGAAAAATGCTTCTTTTCATGAGTCTCCTTAAGTGTCAATAACCTGGCAGGAAGCAAACGGCCTCCCCCTAGCCCCCCAGTCCCCCCTATTCAGGGAGCGAGTACATAGAGCTCTCCCGTCCGCGCTCCCCATGGGAATGCATCGAAAGAGCTTGTTCCTGCTCTCAAAGTAAAGAGGGGGACATGGCAGGCATACAGAAAAGGAATTGTTAAGACCCTAGGCAGCCTGCCACATCTGAGATGGGCTCCGACACACCAAGAGGTTGGAAGGCAAGCCATCTCGCCCATCCAAACCGGGGCTGCTGCGTTGATTGATAATAGCCGATAACGTGGAGGTGAAGGATAGAATGGAGAATGACATTGGGGGCTGGGGGGGACAATATGACAAAGACAGACAGTGTTCCTCGGGCTGGAGTGATGTAATTGAAGGCACAGAGGAGCCTGGGACTGCATAGAACTTGCTCTGTATGGCTGTGTATGAAGCTTTCTTCTGGCCGAGAGGCGAGGTGGCATATTACCTGACCACAAAGACCCCGATTTATCCACTTTCAAAGGCCACCTTTCAAATCCAGAAAGCACATTCCGCTCTGCTACTTTATACAATGATACCGAATAGTTCTGTGAACTTCCCATTCCCAACGGCCGAGATCGGTTCACAGATAAGAGATTTAAAGAGCCTTTAAGCCCACATTTGCCAATCTCCTCAGCTTCTCAAACATGTCGGTTCTTGGTTATAAGCAACAACTTATCTGCTCCCAAATGTAATGTTTAGTCAACAGAACACCACGGGGATTAACAAAGCTTATCTAAAATATTAGTATTAAATTATTTGGCTATACGTTGATGTAGTCATCTCAGGACTGCGGCATCTTTTAAATTGCTGATATCCGTGATAATAGCTTTATAGCGGAAACGCGTGGCTGTAAACAATCTCCGCCACTAGAGGCTCATGGGAAAAGAAATGTATGGCTGTAGACAATCCCCGCCGTTAGAGGTTCATGCAGGTATGTCTTCGGGTAGATGTCGACATCGTAGTTACCCCACTGTTGCATTTTTGTGGCCAGTGGGAGTCATGGGACAGTTGGAAAGATCCCCGGTGTTCAGTGTATACCGTCCAGTCCTGTCCAAAACAGCTTTGTAGAAATAGAATATTCAGAAAACACATAAAAGGAACATAGAAAGGATCCAGGCAGGATGCAAACGCCTTCTAAATTCCTTATTACTCTAGCACCTCTGGTGGCTGTATGTGGAACTGCAAAGTAAAAAAGTTTTCAG
>VKOC01010250.1:0-11200 GCA_009364415.1 Spea multiplicata
CCGCAGACCCTCTGCTACCTGTGTGTGTAACCCGCAGACCCTCTGCTACCTGTGTGTGTAACCCGCAGACCCAAATTCTCTGTTGGCTGTATGACTGCGGGTATAGTAATGGCGGATACTCTTCTGGGTGTGTATAACGGTGCAAATCTTTATGTAATGGTGAAATATTCTGTTGTCTGTGGGTGCGATGCTCTGCTGGGTGCGATGCTCTGCTGGGTGCGATTTCTCCATTGGTTGGGTTAATGCGGTTGATCCCCCCCATCCCCCCGGGTGCCGGCCGCGGTTAGTAGAGTAAATCCCTCAATCAGACAGACAGACAGATTTTGGAAGCACTGCTATTAATTGTTTGTGTGGCGCCAACAGATGCAGCAGAGGGAGGAGAGAGGGGCAAAGAGAAATCCAATCCAAAAAGATTTGCCCCCCTTGTCATGGGATTTAGGGAGGTCACTGGGGGTAGACCCGGTAAGACACCGCGCATGGTCGGGGCGAAGGGTCTCTGTAATGTGCCGGCGTTCCCGTCTGCTGATCGATCCCGGTAAACAAACATAAATATTCCTGTTTGTCGGCGGCAGCTTCTGCGACGGATAATATTTGTATCCAGCTGTCATCTTCCTGAAATGCGCTTATTTCCTGTTTTTTAACATTCACTCCAGAATGAAGCCGGGTGAGAGGCGACCTCGTCGCGCAGGGATTTATGTTGTTGTTGGAAGTAAAGATATATGAAGCAGGGCTTAGTGATAATGAAAAACCTTATTGGCGGCGCTCAGCCAGCTGCATTTCAAGCGAATGAATGAGAAAGAATGAGAGCGAAAGAAACGCGCTCCCCTCCCGGCTCTCCCTATAGCGCCGGTCGCGATATTACAGTTTTTTTCCCCAGTATTACCGTTGAAAACGTTACAAGACAAATAAAACCTCTTTCCTCATCTTTTCATCGCCGCGGACACAATTTGCAATTCTAAGCGCGTTTCAAGCAAACTTGGGAGAGGAGCGAGGCTGCTTTTCAGGCTCCGAACGCGTTGGCGGAATCGGCGGGTCCTTCGTAGTTAGAGGAATGTAGGTGATCGGCTGCGCTGGGGAGGACTAAGCAGACCTGGCCCTCTAAGGCTAATGGCTGCCAAATGCCCAATGAGCCAGATGGCTAGTCCGGCCCTTTGGATAATAGACAATGAAGTGGAAAGTATAACATTATAACAATCACGTTACGGGTCGTATTTACCAAGAGCAGTTCGAGCAATCTACAGAGGCGTTAGAGGGTTTCCATGGCGATTGCTCCAACTGGAGGAAACCTGCCGCATAGAACATCTATCCACCGGGGCCTCGGCAGACGGCTGTACATTTAACGGGAAGAACCATAAAATGGCATTTGCTGAATTCCCTTTAGGTTATAAATGTTTTTAGAGTGATTTGTGTATCGGATTCCCTGTCCCCTTGCGGGCAAATTTGTTGCTTTTGGAATTCTGCGCAAACGAGAGAAAAAGCATGAAAAAGCATGAAAATGTTCACTTGACAGAACGTAATTGGCAGGCTGATTGGCAGCGTCCCCGACGGCGTTTTATAATGCATGCGCTGCCGTGGACTCGCTCGGAATTAAATATGCTTGGTACGTAGGGGATGTGCCGGGGGGGTCAGCCGAGTGCGTTTCCGGGGAGCGTCATTACGTGCGCGCAGACCCCCGATACCCCACTGCTCTGTGCTGAGGTGTTGGGTGGGGGGCAGTATGCAGCTGGAGAGCATCTTCTGGCATGGTTCGCGATGCGCAGCGCATGTACGGATGCTGGTGCCGGACCGGAGTCTGTCCTAACCCTGTAGCATGGATCTAACGCTCGCTAATCCCGAACATGTCGCTGCCTGCCGTGGGGATTTCCACGCTCATTAAATAGAAATCGCGCCAATTAAATGAAGATTTCCGAGCCGTGATTATCTGGCAGGAATTTTATGTTTTATGATAATAGAAAAGTTTCTTCTAAGCAGAAGCTGCAGCGGGGAGCGTTACATTGTGAGAAGTCGATGAGCTGCCGGTCGGCAGACTCCTTTCTCCGGGTTATCTTTACATCGGATCGCCGTCCGTCTTCCCTCCGGGAGGCCGGTGATAAACGGACAGAATTTCAGTTTTGTCAGCGTCCTCCGAGCCGGGAAACCAGAACGCGATTTTATCAAAGTTACAAAGTTCTAAACTTGTCGGAGATCTCGCTTTACAGGAAGAATGACTTTTCTCCCGGTTTCCTCGGCTCTCAGTCCTCGCGCAGCGCGCTTTTCTCACCGCAAACCGATTGGTCTGCTGACTGACGCCAGTAATGGATCCGGATGGTCCCCGCGTCTCTGCCGGAGCCCCCGTTAGATCCGCACCTCGTATCCTCCAGAGGACTCGGCAGCCTTAATAACCTGATGTCTGAGAGAGACGGCCGATGGATGCAGCGGGAGAGACGGAGAATCGCATTTAATAATTAGCAGAAAGAACAAGAAATGATAAACGCTCTGCAAAAAAAACCGAGTGCAGATGATCTGCAGACAGCCGGCACGCATTTATTCCTCGGGTTATTGGATGATTTCTAATAATAATAATAATAATAATAATAATAGAGGGGAAGCATAGTATTAAGGACCACCTGAGTGACGGATGGGGCATTGCACCTGATTCCAGGTATAGGTGGTAACTCTACCTGTAGTGCTTGTTCCGGGGGGGTTTATTGCCATACAGGACAGTAATAAATATTAACACAACGGCCCGGAAAAAGGTAGATTTAAATAATTTGATAAGTCCATTATGTAGTTGGGCTGACAGTCTGCAGCTCCTGTTATTACCCCCGGCCCCAGTCGGCCCCAGGGCCACCGCCGCTCCTGGATATCTGACCCGGATTATGTTTGTGGGCGCACGGCGCAGTTATCTATATTCAGCTCTGAACCAATTAACTTTGTTAGACGTGATTTATCCGAGGGTTCGCGCGGTACGGCACCGGCTGAATGCTAATCCCACCGCCAGCGTGTGCGCTTGGACCGTGTCCATGATGTGTTCCGGATAGGTTCCAGATATGTTCCGGATATTTTCCAGGATATGTTCCAGGGCTTGCACCGGGGGGTTTTCAGATGCAAATCCCAAACCTGCGCCTGCTGCGTTATAAAAATGTATTTCCGTGCTATTACTATTTAATAAAATGCTAATTTCTTCCCCTGCTGTTTGCGGATGCCGTCTGGCTACATTGTAATCCGCTTCCCAAGGTGAGGGTTTATTTCAGGCTTTTCCATAAACATTGCTTATTATTGCCGGTTTCTGAAACTGACGTTTTTTGATAGCATCTTGACCTGAATTTAGTAATACTTGGCAGAAATAGAATTTTGTGTTTCTTTGCCGTAGGAAGTAGCTTTTCCGAGCAAACGTGTCAATCATTCTGACGGATTATTCTGAGGGCTTTGCTCGCACGTGAAATGGAATGGTTTTGGCTACGTAGGTGGCGCTGGCGTCTAGGCGGGGGGCGGGGCGCTAACGGCCCTCGGAAGAACAAAGATTTATCGGCGTGTAACTGATCGTGCGCGTGAAGACGTGTCGGTGCTTTTCCCTGGTTGGGTTACAGATATACAGTCGCTGTGTTTTTGATTGAAATCTAGACCTGCTCCTCTGTTACCGACTTTCAAACGAATAAAGTTGGGTAATTCAGTTCTTCAGCCAGTATGTGAAACATCAGCCCTACAGAAAGGCAGGGACAGAAGTTTCAACGTTCATAAATGCAAAGTTACGCATCCGATATTTTATTTAAAAAAAAAAACCCATGCCATGGATATTCACTAAACATTAATAACACGCGATGTGATTGGGGACGGCACACGCAGGGATCTCACGCCACCTCCTGTCGGGGTGTAAAAGAGACTCGTGACCGGGCGGCAGAACGCAGCGGCGCTCCGGCAGAAGATCCCGGGCTTTGTGTTTGCGGAGCGGGTATTAAAATCATCTAAGAAAAGGTTTTTGTGTTTGAAATAAACGTGAAGGAGCTCAGCGATAAACTCCTCTCCTCCGGAATTAGAGGGATGATGGCGTCTCGCGTCTCTTTATTACCTCTCTGATTTCTGAATAAAAGTCTTCTTTGTGTCTTTGTGGGAGCCGGTGTCGCGAGGTCAGACGTTGCCGCTGTTTGTTGTCTCTCATTAGACTTTTACTTTCCGCTACGAAGCTAATTAAGTTTTCCAGAGCGGGCCCTTCGCCGGCAGCCGAGCCGTCCAGCGCTTGATTGCCTCGTTTCTTTCTCCCCGAGACGTGGCGAGTAATTTGCCCTTGCGAGAGAACGTGCTTTGTAACGTCCGGCCCTGGAATTATCCTGATTCATTAAACGTCTGCCCTGCGCAGGACGTTATATCCTCGCTATAAACGTCATGGATACCGGAAAGAAATGTCCCCTTCATCGCAAAGAGCAGGTTTTATTAACCCATAAAATAATCCGCGGCACAGGAGATGTCACCAAAATAAGCGCAAAAATCTAAAAGTGCCGAATGAATTGGAGACGGCGTTATTTAAACGCGAGCCGCTTTCATCGCACCGGCCGTAAAAGTCTCGCTTTTCTCCTAAAAATAAAGGGGCGAGGGGTACTTGGTCTCCTGCATAAACCGCCTCGCGTAAGGATGGGCAATCGGGACCCTCGGCTGCTCCTGCAGACCCCAGCCTAGGGTCGGGTTTATTACGCGCTACCTGCCCCCCGGTCCGCCCGATCCGCTCCGTCTTTGGAAGGAGAGTAATTGTATTCCGCGCAGGAGAAGCGCCATATGTTCGGAGGCAGCGGAGACGGCGCGCCGGGACCGGCAGCAACGCAGCTCATTAGGACAGAATATGGCGACAGCTGAGAATTAATGGGTGATGAAGTTTCCTGAGATGCGATTGAAGGATTCATTATCCGTACTTTGCTAAATACCTGGTTTGCATTCTGGATAAACGGCGTCGCTCCGAAAATATTTCAGGCAAAATCTTATCGAGCGCAGGCGTTAACCCTTGGGGATCCTGCGGTGCTGAGTATTATGTTAACACTTCAGTGTGCTTGGGAAGGAATGGAGTGGCCAAAGGGTTAAGGGTATCCCTGACGGCTTCACCAAAATGATAGGGACCTCAAGTGAATTCGGCCAAGTGCGACCACTCTGGGGAGGAATCGCCATTTAAACGATGCAGCCAAGGGGTGTTAGAACCCCAAACTGTCTCCCCAAACCAGTTTCCCCCTAACCGAGAAGCCCATCGTTGAGCAGCACGAGACCCATGCATGACATCACCACGCCAATGTGTCTTGCGATAGACTATAGTATTACATCATGCGTAGTGATGTCCTTCTATTGATCAATGATGTCATCAGTATGTCACAGTGTCGTTGTTTGACTGCATCTATGGCGCTCCTTCGGTTTAGTGTTGACTGAATGTTGATCCGTAATATTTTTGGGGGGGTTTGTAACATATTTAGGGGCCTTGCAGGATTTATTATTGTGCTGGTAACGCCGGCGTGTGTTTGCGTCTCTATCCTGTTCCGGCTCTGAAAGCTTTGTGTTCTCCTTTTGGGACGAGATAATAAATTGTTTTTGACAGTAAGAGAACGCGTGAGAACTTCTGCAGGGGCAAAAGGAGCTAAATATTTCACGAAAGCTTCGTTAATGAGAGATGAGCTGCGGTTACAGAAAATCAATGCCGCCCCCCCGTCTCCGGCTGGCGGTTTAACGCGTTAGGTGCGGGGGGGTTGGAAAGAGAAAATACAATTTGGCTGAAATACAAATCTAACCCAAAATTAACCTTTTTTGCATTGTTTATGCTTTGGGATGAAGACGGGGCTCGTCGTTCAGCACATAGTCGGGGGGGGGGGGTGACCGAGACTCCCCGGGGGGGCTCTGGACCCCTTGTCATCTCAAGCCAGACACAGGGCCGTCTAACCTGACTCCTCGTGGGCCGTCATCATTGTAACAAAAATATCTCTGCAAAAATATCCGTGAAATATCTCTGCGGCTGCAGCGAGTTATTAGAGAAGTCATTGGCAGGATAATCTCCCGCGATGTGCCGAGAAAATGGCGGCGTCTCCGTGAGGATTGCGGATTTGAGTCGCTTCGTGTCATTTCTGGAGCATTAAGGAAAACTTCTTCTTTCTGAAGTATTATGGAGACCCCCGAGATATTTCAGTTTCCGTAATCGGGGAGGAGGCTTCTATGTGGTTGGGAATATTCCGGCAGCTCCCGTTACGGGGCGTTGGGGCCGCGGTCTGTAGAGCGTTTCTCCTATTGATTTCTGTCTGATAATGAAGATGGATGGAGATCCTATCCTCGCGTCGCCCGACCTGCGCCGGGGTCCTGCTTACGAGATTTCATAAACTATTCTAGTTTTGGTTTCTTAAACGGTCGTTGAGTTCTCTGCGTTTCAGGGAAATCGACCTCAATACACAAGGTTTTTTAACACTCAAACCAAACGTGTAAAAATTTTCCAGTCCCTGTTTGGGCCTCAAACCCTGATTCCCGCCCTGATGCCCCTCTCTCTCCCCTGATGCCCCTCTTTTCTAGGAGGTCAGAATGTTTGCTGGGTATGAGGGGATCGCAGGGTTCTACAGCCCTAAAAGCCCCGATAATGTGTATAGAAACAGCAGGAAACGGCTTTATACATTAAACAGGGGAAATAAACCCCATTATTCTTCTTCTCCCAGTTACACAAATACCCCGCAACAGGGCACAAAGTCACATAGAAAGTCTGCTTCCCCGGTCCGCGTCTCCCCGGGGCTGGCGTCTCCTCGGGCCCTGCGGAGTGTATATTACGCTTCGCTCTGTTTTAATTATCGGCTGCATAAAAATGATAAGAAAATATGTCATCGGGATGAAAGGGTCACCGTGGTAACGATGAATTACCATTCATTTATAGAACGAGCCAGTAATCATTCGCGGCAGAGAGAGGAGCGACGCGCGTCCGGCGGTGAGGGGGACTCCATCCTTCTGATCGCTAAACTTCTCTCTGCTTTTATAAAGAACAGAATAAAGTGCGAGTTTCCGCCGCCTTCCACTCCGAGGGCTCCTTAAGTGTTCTGTTTTCAGCGTTTTGGAAGCAAATTGAAGGCCATTAGAGGAGGCGCTCTAAGTGTTTGGTGCGGATCGCACCGCGCGTCCTCGGGTGACATCCATACATCGACGGCGGGCTGGAGGAAGCCGGAGTGATCTTCACCCTTTGAGTGCCTTACAACGTCATGCTCTCTCCTCTGGCCGTGTGGGGAGTGTGTGTCTGGAGTATGTATGTGAGTGTGTGTGTTGAGTGTGAGTGTGTGTGTATGCGTGTGGAGTATGTATGTGTGTGTGTGTGTATGCGTGTGGAGTATGTATGTGTGTGTGTGGGCGTGTATGCGTGTGGAGTGTGTATGTGAGTGTGTGTGGTGAGTGTGTGTGGTGAGAGTGTTTGTAACCCCTTCTTTTAAATGTCTTCCCCCCGCAGCGCTGAGAAATAACCGGCGGAGCCCCGCTGTCCGCTGTGGGGGGGTAATGAGGCCGATGTTACTTTCTTCCTTCCGTAAGCTTTATGCGTCTCTCTGACCAATGCTCATTGAAAACGATGTCGCATCTTCCTTTAAGACCTCAGAAGTCCCCTCTTCAGATGTAATTGCTGCTATCTGCAAGCAAACACAAGTTTAGTTTGCGTGAATCTCTGCAGGTGTTTCGTGTTGATGTTTATCGCCCCCCCCCGCGTCGTGTAGAATGATTCATGTAGAAATCAGACGTTGTCACCGTGGGGGAATTAAACGCCTCGATCGGCTCCCGGCGACAGACGCTTGGAAGGGACATCGACTTCTGAACAGAGTCAGCGCTGTGACATTTCCCGCCGACGGGCGAAACGCGTCACGGCCCCCCCCGGATATCACAACAAACGCCGCGGCGGCGTCAGAGCGCCACAAACGAGCGCGGGAAGCGCGACGCCGCAAAACCAACCTACGCGGCCCCCAGCCGAGCTAACGCTTTGCTGATAATTAGTGCTTCTAATTGAATTTTATTTAATACGAAGCAGGTGCGGGGAGATAATGAAGCGGATTGATTGCTTCTCGCGCGGAATAAACACCCCGGGGAGAACGCGCCGAAAAAACGCTCGCTTTCTGCAAACGCTCAAATCTGCTTACTTTTCAGACTCGGGAATCATTCGCTGTCTCTGTCTGTAAATCATAAACGATAGAAGTCTAACGGCGGCGATGGCGGGACGGCACGCTGTGAATACACGCAGCGAATACACACCGCGAATACACGCTTCCTACGCCGTGAATACACGCCGCGAATACACGCTTCCTACGCCGCGAATACACGCCGCGAATACAAACGCTTCCTATCGCCGCAAATACACGCCGCGATATAACGCTTCCTACGCCGCGAATACACGCCCGCGAATACACGCTTACCTACGCCGCACAATACAGACGCCGAGTGCCGCGAATACTACGCTCCTACGGCGCGAATCACACGCCGCGAAATACACGCTTAACCTCAACGACCACGAATACACGCCGCGAATACACGCTTCCTACGCCGCGAATACACGCCGCGAATACACGGCACGAATACGCGCTTCCTGCGCCGCGAATACACGGCACGAATACGCGCTTCCTGCGCGGCGAGGATCCGGTAACTCCGGACCGCGCGCAGCCACTCGGCTCAAATAGTGAAATGTTACATATCTGTGGGGGGTAAAACCCACGCCGGTGCCGGTATCTGTGCTTTAACTGCGGGGACTGGGAACGCCGTCACCTGCCGGGGGGGGGGCTGCTGTCACCTGCCGGGGGGGGGCTGCCGTCACCTGCAGGGGGGCTGCCGTCACGGATTAAGGGGAAACGCCGTGTTTATTCTGGTTATTTCTCACCGCTTTATGTCGGTTAAAGGAATCGGAACGCTTTGTGTGACGGGAAGACGGCCTCGGATCTGACTCGAGGGTTTGAGGAGCGTCGGCGTTGTGGGGGCCGCTGCTCGTTGTAAGTAAATATAGCGTTTAATAATGGGGCTTTAGCACTCAAAAGCTGCGCGAATAATCACTACTTTCAGGGATACATCGTACGAGGAGGCGTAAAGGAGGACAGCGAGTGAAATCTGATGAGCCGGATCCTCCGCCTCGCTCCGGAGATCTTAAAAGCCCAAATAACAGAAGAAATGAAGCTTTTCTAATTATTCCGCTCGCTCGTCGAGCCGTGAGTGCCGCCGTGTACAGGAAAGGGGAATCGGCCCCTGGGGGCCCTGCTTACAGCTGTTTCGCGCGATCCGTGTGTTCTGTGTACACGCTGTCAGTACACCCGGGTACCACAACCCCTTTATCATACAGACGTGCAGTTAAGAGGCTTTGGGGTTTGTTTCGGAGGTCGTGGGTGTCGGGATGGGCGGAATTGCCCCGGCCTGGGGTAGGATTTGTTTCTGCGGTACGGAATGAGGACAAAACACCATAATTATTACTTTGCATTCACAGCGGATGTGTGGCCCCTGGATAAAACGCAAGTTCCCGAGGTAATACATTAGTGCGAGGCATAGGTTGATGAATGAAGATTTAACCCAAGAAAGTCTACAAGGAAACGACTAACCAAGTTCTGTCTTAAAGCCCCGGCGGCAGCGCATGAACATCTCGAGTATCGCCGAATAGGAAGGGCCCTCGGGAGAAAGGGAACCGAGCCTTGCTTTTCTTTTTTAGATGTAATTACGTTCTTAATGAACTATTGATTCCAGCTGCCCCGTAAAATCTTTTTACTTAAGGTTCTGATTCTCAAATTGAATTTGGAAAATATCTACAAACCAATCAGAACCTTTTTCTTGCAGTGAAATCTGATCATTATCCGGGTTTCTGCGCATGTATAATGGCGGCAGTTTAATTCTTCTATAGATTTGAACTGCATTTGGCGTTCCATAAAAAAAAAAAATTTACATTTAGAATTTTAAAAAAAAAAAAAGAAAAGCGCTGCAAGTAAATTCAATTAATTTCCTTTAATCGGCAAGAGAATGACTTTTATTTCCTTCTGCCTTCCGTGTTGCTCTGGGGTCGGAAGCGATATGGATAATTGGGATTATTTCCTAATGAGGTGCAATCTTAGCTGACCTTGGATCAAATGAATTAGTGCCATTATCAGCCATCGAGGGCCGTCATTAATCATCAGACCTGCAGAAAAACCCCAAACTATCAGAACCGTCAGCGGCTCCTCATTCAGCTGCGGAATAGAACATAATAATAATAAATCCACAAAAAGTGCTGCCGGCCGGCGCCGTAAACTGAGCCAAGAAAAGAAAAATACCGCGCGAGAGGAGGAGTGTGAGCGGCTCCTTCATCTGAGTCGGAGCTCAGCCTGCGTCGACGTTGTTTATCTCAGTGCCCGGTTTCCTCGGTCTTTCACTTCTGCTCATATTGACCGTTATTAATTAGGATTTATACATCGGGGGTAGTAGTGATGCGCGGACGGCTCCTATTCTGCCCTGGGTAGGGGAAATAATTCCGCCGGGAGATTGCCACCCCTCACCAGTAATTAGGAGACAACAGGGCAATTATGTTTTCTGCCCCGTATGGGGGGTGTAAAGCATAGCGGTGCAGCGGTAGGAAAATGAGCCATATCTGGGATTTCTCTGCGTGAAATCGTTATTAGGAGAACTCGGGAACGCTGCCGGAACGGCTCCGGACGGTTAGCGAGGTTTGCCGTTACTTGGGATTTGGAGATCAAATTGGATTTGATTTCTTATTTCAATGAAAGTCCTTAAGACGGCAGTGAGCGGCGCGGACGCTGCGGGGGAGATTTCTGCTGACAGATCTGTGTCTGGCAGGTAGGGAGCTGTCGGATCTGGAACGTTACGGGACTCCCTGCTACAAAGTATACCGGGGGGGGGGGGAAATCATCCGGCCCTGACCTAAATTTTGAAGAAGTAAGAAAGAGTCGCGTTGTGTAACCCGCTGCTGGCGCCGGGTCCTGTCTGGGTTCCGATGGCTTTGGTTCTTGTGGCTGTTCTTCAGACGGCGGTCGGTACCTGCGTATCGGACGTCTTTATACCGTTCAGTATGCCCAAGAAACTTTCCAAACCCCCCCATTCTAATTTTGCTTCAGCAAAGACAAATGTGGATTCCGTATCTCTAAAACCCCGACTGTAACAAAGTCCATCTCTTCCACACGGTCTCCTAAATGACCCAGAGCACCGCGTCCTAACATAACGGACGGGGAGATTTATCTCGTATTATATATATATATTAATATATATATATATATATATATAC